>JAKOGI010000154.1:305000-535000 GCA_029747015.1 Carnegiea gigantea
AACGGCTATATGTCCAAATTACAGAGCTATTATATAGATAGAGGAAAGGGTTAGAAATAGTAGTATCACAAATCCAAGATTCAATTTGCGTTGCCAAAGCAGACATGTTAGTATGCCCTTACTTCCACTAACACATCCATTCCTTGAATCACTATTGTCAAACCGACATTTCCTTGACAATATTAGAATCTATAACTCCATGTTCCCATTCACTTCCATGGGGGGAAGGATTGACAACAGTGTCAATGATGGTAGAAGCCCGTACGTTTTTTAGATAAATGGTAGGAAGCACCATAAAATTGGGTCCTTGCTCCTTCGATATGGATTACACCCAATATTTACGCAGTTGTACATTTATGACACTAGCAATGAAGTTTCAAATCGAGTGACTACACTTAGGGCATCTGTTCATTCTGGCGTTAGATTTGAGATGGTGCAAGGGTTACCATAAATTTTGGATTCAGTTAATCCCTGTGTCGTGTTCAGAAGAGCTTGTGACATGTTATATGGCCATAGCGAGGTTCCTGATTTACGAATTCGAATAATCCAGGCCGGAGAGGGCCGACAATATATTAGACCTGCTGCAGGAGAGGTCGCGGGACTAATAGTTGGGGATGAAACTGAGCACTTTGGACCACGAGATGTCATACTTCAGACAAGGGATGGAACCTTACATAGGATAGATGAGCATCATCCATTGTACATGCCTTTACACTATCCTCTTTTGTTTTCATACGGCACCGATGGACGGAGTGCAGACAACCAAGAATGACTAACTCCAGTACCTCAAGGGCAACGGTTTCACTGACGGAATTTTTTGCATTTCTCATCCAAGATCGACTAGGTGAATCCGTGGTTATTAAACAGAGTTGTCGATTGAGCTAGCAACTCTACGTAGATTCATGGGCTGCCATTGAGCAATATAGGCTTACATGGTTTGAAAACCATCAAGGTCGCCTGCGGATAGAATTGTATAGTGGCATTCAAGATGCACTTAACGCAGGTGACGTTAACGCAGAATCAATAGGGTAAAAGTATATTCTATTATCTTCTTTCACTGGAGGGCCACGTTATATGATGCAGCATTACCAGATTGCAATTGCAATTTATCATGCGCTGGGGCCTCCTGATTTCTTTGTGACATTCATATGTAATCCAAGTTGGGCTGGAATCACTAATGAGCTATTACCTGGTCAACGATCAAAGGACAGACCAGATCTAATAACTCGAGTTTTCAGAATTCAGTTACAACAACTGCTTGATGATTTTAAGATGAAAAAGACCTTTGGAACAGTAATTGCTGGTGAGTTCCTGGCATTATCAAACATAGTATTTTACCTTACAAATACATTTAATGTACTAATTAGCCCCACCTTATCTTTTATAGAAGTATATGTTGTTAAATTTCAGAAGTGTGGCATTTCCCATGCTCATATTCTCCTAATAGTGGAACCCAAAGATAAGCCCACATGCTGAGAAGATGTTGATGGGCTAATTAGTGCAGAAATTCCTGATCAAGCTATGAACCGTTTAGCATATGATACTGTCACACGATTCATAATACATGGCCCATGTGTATCATGTTTCATTGAGGGGAAATGTTCAAAATGTTACCCAAAAAGATTTTGTAATCAAATAATATTTGATGAGCATGGATTTGCTCCAAACCGCAGGCGACACACTTCCCAATAAGTGGTCGTGAATGGATGAGAGATTGTAACCAATGGACGGTCCCATACAATAGAGATCTATGTGTAAAATATAACGCTCACATAAATGTCTAGCGCGTAGCTGTCAGTAGCGTGATCAAGTACCTATATAAGTATGTACATAAGGGACATGATCGTGCGACTATTGTCATTGAAGGTAGTACAACACATCGTGATAGTGAGCAATCTCGGCCATGTAGAGAAGGGGATGAAATCCAGGAATATTTAGATTGTCGCTATGTATCTGCAGTTGAGTCATGCTGGCAGACTTTTGAGTTTAGTTGGCAGCATCAATACTCTTCTGCACAAAAACTTCAATACCATTTGCCCGAGAGAACAATTAGTCGTGTTTAGTGACAGAGAGAACCTCTTTAGAATTGCCAATGAACTAGAAGTGTAGAAAACAATGTTAACAATGTGGTTTGAAGCAAATAAGAAGTACCCACAAGCTCGACAGACCACATATCTGAACTTCCCCACGCAATGGTGTTAGAATGTATAAGGTTTTAATGATAACAAATCCAAGTGTTGTAGTAGTAGTTGTTGTTCTAAATAGGCTTTACCAACAGGGCCTTACTGCTGTTTTTCAATATATTAAAACTGCTTGACTAATGGTTTATCAAGAACAGGTACTCAAGTCAGCGATGTAAGAACAACCATGAGGAACAGGCTCTGTAAGGTGTTTGAAACATGTCCTGTGAAGTGTTTGAAGCATAGGATATAAGTGCAGCCGTGAGGAACAGGTTCTGTGAAGTGTTTGCAGCAGATTCGTCTCTCTACAAGATGACTAGTGGTTACAACAAGATGTCTTGATTTAATTTGGTTTTATATTTTTAGACTCTTGTTAATATACCAATCAGAAAGTCTTAACTTACCACTTACTTGAAACGGTTTTGCTTTTTTGGAAAATATTTCGGATCACCCTTCGAAACAATTCTGGAAACAGGACGCTCAGGGTGTTTCCAGAATAAGCTGCGAAAAATAATTTTTCACATTTTTATCTTTTGGATTTTAAGCAGCTTCTCCAAGATTTGCAAGAAAGATTTTTCTATGGAGTATCTTACCCCTTACCCTAAAAACGGTTATTAAAATCTAAGGGGATTTGCAAAATCTTTTTGAATAAAAAGAATATCCAATTTTTGGCAAGTGGATAAGGTTGTTGAGAAAAACATGGACTAGTTGCTGAGAATCACCGCCTTATGCACACAGTTTAGGAAGTGTTTCCAGCTCATGTTTCCTCATCCCTTGTGGCTAAAGAATTCTATATTCTTTAGGGATTTTAGTTTCCAAAAATTTGAGGAATTGTTTTTCCAAGCACTATATAAAGTCGCTTCTTACAACCTTAGAAGCATCGGTTTTCAAAAAGAAAAATTCAGTGTTCATGAGCTTAAAAGTTTGAAAAGAAAACCGTGTCTAGTGAGTGAGTTATTTGAGCTTTCAAAGTTGGCATACTAGGATTTCATTGTACCCTATATTAGCTTAGTTGAGAAGCATTGTAATAGGGTGTTTTTTCTTTATACTCTTCTTTCACAAAAGTGAGTTGAGTGTGTGTCCAAATCAACGGGATTTGGATGTGAGGTAACCTGTCTTAGGGAAGACGGTTACATGGGTTGCAATTTATAACAAGGTGTGTTGCTATTGTAACGTGATTAGCCCGTTTAGTGAAGTGTTTAAATCCTACACGAGGTAGGTCGTGGTTTTTCACCTCAGTTGGGCTAGAGGTGTTTTCCACGTTAAAAAATCCTGTGTCCATTATTTCCGGATTCAATTTTATTGGATTTTCACTTCTGCTTATCTCAGGAACAACTTGTGCGAACAGGGCCTAAGACTGTTTGCCAGCAACTTACGAAAATCGGACACCACAATTCACCCCCCTCTTGTCGTTGTGTACTCTCTAAATCAACAAGTGGTATCAGAGCAGGTTCTCCTTTGAAAGGCTAACATCTTGAGAGATCCTTGAAGATGAGTACCCCACAAGGCATGCTTGAAGGTCAATCCATAACTCAACCACCAAACTTCAATGGTCAACACTATGGTTGGTCGAAGAATAGGATAGAAAACTACATCTAAGCCGAGGACTATGAGTTGTGGATGCTCATTAAGAATAGACCACTCATCCCAAAGAAAATAACTGAAGATGGAAAGTCAATCCCCAAGGAGCCTAAAGAATTCAACACTGAAGATTACAACATGATGGAGAAGAATGCCAAAGCCAAGAAACTTCTATATTTCGGCCTAGGTCCTGATGAATATACTCGCATATCTGAATGTGAGTCCGCCAAGGAGATCTGGGATGCTTTGCAAATAGCTCACGAAGGGACCAAATGAGTAAAGCAATCTCGGATTGAATTGCTTGTGAGAAAATATGAGCTGTTTGAGATGGGTGATCGTGAAAGTGTGATGGATATGTACACTCGCTTCCCTCACATAACGAATGAGTTGAAATCCCTGAGAAAATCCTTCACCACCGAAGAATTGGTGAGGAAAATCCTAAGAATTTTACCTCATTCTTGGGAAGCGAAAGTCACGGCCATCCAAGAAGCTAAGGACATGAACAAGATCACCCTAGATGAGCTGATTGGCAACCTCCAAACGTATAAACTTAAGAAAAATTCTCAACAGAAAGACGAGACAAAGAGAGATCGAGGTCTTGCACTAAACGCCTTAGAAGATGATTCTAATTCTGATGAGGAGGAGATTGCCATGATCACTCAAAAGTTCAAGAAGTTCTTCAAGAAAGTCAAAGAAAATAGCAAAAGGAAGGACTTCAGCAAGGCCAGGAACACCTCTCAGGAACAGTTCTCCGGGTGTTTCAAGTGTGGCAAACTGGACCATATTGTAAGAAACTGCCCACTGCACAAGGAAGAACAAGAACCCGAACACCCTAGAAAACAGGGGAGGAAACAGGGTGTAAGCAGCTCAGCGAAAAGGTTCTCAAAAGCTATGCTCGCGGCTTGGGAAGACTCAAGCGAGGATGAGGAAGGGTCAGAAGCTGGGGAAGCTGATGTAGCACTCATCGCAAGAAGTGACACTGATTCAGATGATGGATCAACAGATAGTCTGACTCAACTCAAGAACAAGGTACGTGGTCTAAATAAATCAACTCTTGAAGAATTAGTATACACTATAATGGATATATGTGCTGAATTAAAAAGGGATGTTCGAGATCTAAAACTTGAAAATGAAACCCTTAAATTAGAAAAACTTGAAGTTGACAAAGAAACTCTTGCCTTGCATGAAAACATCAATGTGCTTAAAGAAACTCTACTCGTGAAAGAAGAGACTTGTTCCACTAAATTGACTGAGCTGGAAAAAGAATCCCTTGACTTAAAAGGTAAGGTCGAGTCCTTGCTTGTAGAAAATAAAAACTTGCTTGAGAAAATGAAACAAATGGAATCAGACCTTGCCACAAACAAGCTCTGGAACAGGTCCTCACAAGCACTTGAATGGTTAAACACCCATCATAGTCGAAATAGAAGAGGACTAGGTTTTGTGCCTAAGATGACCTACCCAGTGAATAGAAAATATGTAGGATTATCTGAGAATATTGTATGTTATCACTGTGGTAAAACGGGTCATTACCGTTATACTTGTCCCTCAAGAAAGTATGCCATTAAAAGGAACTCAGTGTATGTAAAACAAATATGGGTTAGGAAAGATGAGATTTGTACCTTTAAAGGAATGGGACCCAAGTGGATATGGGTTCCCAAAACTAACCTATGATCTGTTTTGCAGGCTGAAGTGAGAGAGAACAACCCAACAAACAACCCAGCGAACAGCGTAGGGAACACCCTATGGAACAGGCAGCTGTGGTATGTCGACAGTGGGTGTTCGAGGCATATGACTGGTGAAAAATCCAATTTTCTCTCACTTACAGCTTCAGAAGGAGGGAGTGTGGCATTTGGAAACGGCAAATCCGGGACAATTGTCGGTATAGGTAAGATAGGTGAGTCACTCTCCCATTCAATTGACAATGTTTATTTTGTGGATGGATTAAAACACAACTTGCTAAGTGTGTCCCAACTGTGTGACAAAGACAACCTAGTAGTGTTCTCTCCAACACGTTGCTTGATTGTAAATATGAACACAGGAGATGTTGTGTTGAGGGGGAAGCGACACAAAAATGTTTATAAAGTGTGTATTTCTACTCTTCCCCAAAATAATTTGACTTGTTTGAGTGCCCTAAATGATGATGTTATGCTTTGGCACAAAAGGCTAGGTCATGCAAGCCACTCGCTTTTGAACAAACATGTAACCAAAGACTTAGTGGTAGGCTTACCTTCCATCAAATTCAATGATGACAAGGTATGTGATGCATGTGCCAAAGGCAAACAAGTCAGAAATTCATTTAAATCTAAAAGGTGTGTAAGCACTACTCGACCTCTTGAATTGATACATATGGATATATGTGGTCCAATGAGGATCATGAGCAGAGGAGGTAAGAGGTATGTGCTTGTGATAGTGGATGACTACTCTCGTTTCACTTGGACCCTGTTTTTGGCTTCTAAAGATGAAACTTTTAAAAAATTTCTTGCTTTCATTAAAAAGACTTAAAAGAGGGTAGGACACTCTTTGGTATGCCTAAGGTCTGACCATGGTACAGAATTTGAAAATTCGAGCTTTATTGATTATTGTAATGAGCATGGTGTTGATCATAATTTTTCAGCTCCGAGAACACCCCAACAGAACGGGGTGATAGAACGCAAAAATAGCACTCTAGAGGACATGATTAGAACAATACTTGTTACTAGTGGTCTTCCTAGAAACTTTTAGGCTGAAGCTTTGAATACATCATGTTACATTATAAATAGATGCATGATCAGACCTATTCTTAACAAAACTCCTTATGAACTTTTCAAGGGAAGAAAACCTAATATTATGCATTTGAGAGTTTTTGGTTGTAAATGTTATGTGCATAATAATGGAAAAGATGCCTTAGGGAAATTCGATCCAAGGAGTGATGAAGCAATATTCCTTGGTTACTCCTCGCATAGTAAGGCATACAAAGTGTTTAATAAGAGAACCTTGTGTGTTGAGGAAAGTGTGCATGTGCTTTTTGATGAAACTAACTCTCTAAGTGAGAATGATGCACAGGAGGAAGACCTCGAACTAGGTCTTGTTAGAAAAGACGTGCTGTTTCAAGATGATCAAGGTAAGGATCAACCTGAGGGATCAAGGCCTGAAGTTGTTCTTCAGGAAGGTAAGCAAGGTGTGAACTAAACAGGGGGAAACAGGGTGGAACCCTGTTCGGGATAACATCAGCCGAACCCTTCTGAGATAATTTCAGGAACAAGCTCCCAAACAGGCTTAGGAACAGGTTCTGAACTTGTTTCACCGAGTATTCCAGCTAGGATGGAGAGTGAGTCTGTGAACCCACTTTCACCACGATCATGGAAATACTAAAGTTCACATCCTCTTGATCAAATTTTGTCTGATATTAATGCAGGAGTTCAAACTAGATCTAGACTTAAAAATTTCTGTGCTTTCTATGCTTTTCTCTCAAAAAGTGAGCCTAAGAATATTAATGAAGCCCTTGCAGATTCAGATTAGGTCACAGCCATGCAAGAAGAACTCCATCAGTTCGAAAGGAACAAGGTATGGCACCTTGTGCCACGGCTAGAGGATAGAACAATCATTGGAACCAAGTGGGTGTTCCGTAACAAGCTAGATGAGTGCGGAACAGTCACTAGGAACAAGGCCCGGCTGGTGGTTCAAGGCTACAACCAAGAAGAGGGAATTGATTATGAAGAGACCTTTGCACCGGTTGCAAGGATGGAAGCCATTCGAATTTTGATAGCTTTTGCAGCCCACATGGAGATCAAGTTGTATCAAATGGATGTCAAAAGTGCGTTTCTAAATGGATACCTCAAAGAAGAAGTGTATGTCAAACAACCCCCCGGTTTTGAAAGTGATGAATTTCCTAACCATGTTTTCAAACTTGACAAAGCACTTTATGGTTTGAAACAAGCCCCTAGAGCTTGGTATGAGCGGTTGTCAAGTTTTTTATTAGAAAATGGTTTTACAAGAGGCAAGGTAGACAATACCTTGTTTCTAAAATCTAAGGGGGAACATTTGTTGATTGTCCAAGTATATGTCGATGACATCATATTTGGTGCAACTCATCATGATTTGTGCAATGAATTTTCAAAAATGATGAGGAGTGAGTTTGAAATGAGCATGATGGGTGAGCTTAATTTCTTTCTAGGCTTACAAATCAAGCAAACTTCAAACGGCACCATGATCCATCAACAAAAATATATCAAGGAGTTACTTAAGCATTTTGGGATGGAGTCGGCCAAGCCCATTGATACTCCCATCTCTCCCTCAACCAGGTTGATAATGGATGATGGTAGTCCCTCAGTTGAGGAGAAATCCTATAGGGGCATGATAGGGTCACTCCTGTACCTAACGGCTAGTAGACCTGATATTGTCTTCAGTGTAGGTCTATGTGCACGTTTTCAGTCCAACCCTAAAGAAACTCATCTTAAGGCTGTAAAAAGGATTTTAAGATACTTAAAATATACACCTGATCTAGCATTATGGTATCCTAGAGGTTGCAATTTTGATCTTGTTGGGTATGCTGATGCTGATTATGCAGGTTTTTTGGTTGATAGAAAAAGCACTTCAGGTATGGCTCACTTTCTTGGACCTTGTTTGGTATCTTGGGCAACCAAGAGACAACTCTTTGTTGCCTTGTCCATAGCAGAAGCTGAGTATGTGGCAGCTGCATCTTATTATGCTCAGTTATTATGGATAAGACAACAACTCAAGGACTTTTGTGTTGACATAGGATGCATTCCTATTTATTGTGATAATACAAGTGCAATTAACATTGCCAAAAATCCATGTCAACACAAAAGAACAAAACATATTGACATTCGACATCATTTTCTAAGAGACAATGTTGAAAAAGGAGTGATCTCAATGAATTTTTGTGCCACTGAAAATCAAATTGCTGATATATTCACAAAAGCATTGAGTAGAGAACAATTTGAAAGGAATAGACTCGAACTAGGCTTAATTAGAACAACCTGACCAACCTGTTCTCTCGCCCTGTTTGCAAAATTTAAAAGTTACGGGTACAACATGTTAAATTTTTGTTTGCAATCAACTTCTGTGCTATGTTTAGCATATGTGAGGTTTGCAACTTGCTGACACTCGTTGAGGTCTAATGAGATTGCCCTTATTGTCCCATGTTACCGAGCCAGTAACCTCAAGAACAAGCACCAGGAACAGGTATGCCTCTTGTTTGTCAAATATGTGCAACAAATTGAAAATTGCTAATCTCTTCCCGAGGCGTGCGCGGCCTAAATAAATGCAAAAGCCCGTTGCAAAACGGGCAAAATCTTTTAAAGATTTCGCATGTCTCTCTCTCTTTAAAGCTTTCTTGCTCAATCTCTCACCTCCACCGAAACTCTCTTGCTTTGAAACTCTGTTCAAGAAACCCTAATCTCTCTCCTTTCTCTGAAAAATGGCGTCTCCCATTAGCTCCTAGAGCTCCTCGACCTTGACTCAGGGCAATCAGACACTGGGCACAGCCTTGCAAACAGCCACAGCCCTGTTTGCACCTACACAATTTCTAACGGCCCTTATGGAAGGTAAAACTACTGAACCTTCTCGACCCATTGTCTATAAACCTTTTGGGTTTTTAAAAAGCATCGACCTTAGAACAGTGAATCTGAAATTGGAAGACATCCCTTACAAATTTGGGTGGGAATTGATTTTGTTTGGAGAAACGGGGGCATGTCAACCCTAAGAACCTGTTGGGGCATCTGAAAGAGAAATTGGGCCTTTAGATGAAATCTTTCTGTTCGAATATGGACTAGATGACATTAGTTCGCTTGGGCTGTTTCCAGAGCAGGAAACACGGCCAGAAACAGGGCCTGAAGTTTTTAGGGATGACCTAGGGGAGGATTTGTCAAAAGAAAAAGGGGGAAGTAGTGGCCAAATGGAGGAGTCTCCTGTGAAGCCTGAACAAGCTACATCGGTACCACCAACCGGTGAGAAACGTAAACGATATAAAATTGTGGCTCGGCGTACTAGAATGCCAAGAACACGACCACCATCAAGGCCTAAAAGCGGCCAAACTGAAGAACCCTCAAAAAGTGAAACCCCCGTCAAACCAAAATCATAAATCCCCTCTTCAGCCAAACCCACAACAAGGCCAACTCGAAAATCAGCCCGAATTGCTTTCCACTCCACACCTCGTCCTGCCAAACAGTCATCCCCTGTTGTTGAGGAAATTGATTCCTCCTCTGAGCCTTCATCAGATAGCGACATTGAGAACACCACCTTCAAACAGGGCACTCCCGTGTTCTCAGAGTCCTCAGAGGATAAGCCTCTGCCTTCACCAAAATCGACCTCCACTTTAGCCTCCAAACCATCACCCCTCAAAACTCCCAAGAGAAAAGCCTCTCTCAAACACGCCTCCACCCAAGACCCTCCTATTGAGCCTCAACCTAAGAGCCAAGAAGTCTACCCCGTCCGCAATCTCAGCCAAACTAACCCAACTGCTTCAGAGACAGGTAGTTAGGGGCAAAATTATCAAGGTAAAATATTTTGAGGAACAGGGTCTGGGGGTGTTTCTGCACCAGCTGCGTGCACAGGGGTGGTATGAGCTGTTTACAAACACCCAGCTGGGGTGTTCTGTACATGAGTTGGTAGAGTTCTATGCCAACTGCACTGTCACCGATGGAGTGGTGACAAGTATTGTTAATGGGAAACTGCTTTGCTTTGATGCGAAGATATTAGGGGAAATTATGGGAATTCCCTCCATGGGCTTTGATATATATGTGAGAGAAGACAAGACTATTCTCGGGATAGCCAGGCTGCTGGAGCTCACCCAAAAATTTAGCCAGCAATCAAGCCTCCAAACACCCAAGTCCGTGAAGAAAGGGGACATGACATCGCTCCATCAATTAATATTCTGGTTTATCATTAAGAATGTCATCCCCAGGGGCCAGGGTCGCAATCTTGCTAATGCCATGGATCAATGTTTGATGGATCTGATGGACAAGGAAGAGCAAATCAACCTTCCCGCCATCATGATTCGCCACATAGCAAGAATTGCAAACACCTCCAGGGAACATGACCTGGGATACGGCTTCTTCCTGACTAGTGTGTTTGAGCACTTTGGGGTGATTCTGCAGAAGAAGATGGGTGCTCAGTTCATCGATGAGATTAGGAGTAACACCCTTATGGGGTGTGGGTATGCTTTGATTGAGGGGTCTGCCTCAGAACAGGAGACCAGAACAACCCGTCCTCCTGTTCCTGGCAGTTCCTCAGTCAAGCTTGAGGCTACTTTGGAAGAAAACTCTCGACTCAGTGCTGAGCTTACTGCTGTAAAGGCTGCCCTGGATGAGGAAAAAGCTCTAAACGCTAAACGCCATGAAGATCTCCTCGCCCTTCTTTCTTCCCTCTCTGCCAAATTTGCCCCTTCTGCTCCCTAATCACCCCCCATAAGCCGTTCCCATCTGTTGTTCTCATAGCCTGTTCTCACTTCTCTTGGTTATCCTCTCTTACTAGTTTGTACTTTTTTGTTGCACTCTTTTGATGAATGACAGGTTATCTTATTTTTGATTGGCTTTGCCTTGCTTGCTTTTGTTGCGAATTGCTTGTGTGTGACTAGGATGGCCAATCTCATTACCGTACCAACACACTTGAGTGTATCGCCTGTTGACTTTCCTCCATTATCCAAGTGGTGGTGATAGCAAACCCCCTCTGTTTGACTGTTCGCCCCTACTTTTTAATGATGCCAAAAGGGGGAAGATAGGTTGACCAATATTGTTTTAGTTTTGCCATGGATGAGTTAAGTTTCTTACAATCTTTTCGATACTAACTGCTTCATGTGAATTTGAAAAATTGTTACTAATCACTTCACTTGCCCTTGAAAGTCAATATGGCCACTTGGTTTGTCATCATCAAAAAGGGGGAATTTGTTAGAATGTACAAGGTTTTGATGATAACAAATCCAAGTGTTATAGTAGTTGTTGTTGTTCCAAACAGGCTTTACCAACAGGGCCTTACTGCTGTTTTTCAATATATTAAAACTGCTTGACTAATGATTTATCAAGAACAGGTACTCAAGTCAGCGATGTAAGAACAACCATGAGGAACAGGCTCTGTAAGGTGTTTGAAACATGTCCTGTGAAGTGTTTGAAGCATAGGATATAAGTGTAGCCGTGAGGAACAGGTTCTGTGAAGTGTTTGCAGCAGATTCGTCTCTCTACAAGATGACTAGTGGTTACAACAAGATGTCTTGATTTAATTTGGTTTTATATTTTTAGACTCTTGTTAATATGCCAATCAGAAAGTCTTAACTTACCACTTACTGAAACGGTTTTGCTTTTTTGGAAAATATTTCGGATCACCCTTCGAAACAATTCTGGAAATAGGACGCTCAGGGTGTTTCCAGAATAAGCTGCGAAAAACAATTTTTCATGTTTTTATCTTTTGGATTTTGAGCAGCTTCTCCAAGATTTGTAAGAAAGATTTTTCTATGGAGTATCTTACCCCTTACCCTAAAAACGATTATTAAAATCTAAGGGGATTTGCAAAATCTTTTTGAATAAAAAGAATATCCAATTTTTGGCAAGTGGATAAGGTTGTTGAGAAAAACATGGGCTAGTTGCTGAGAATCACCGCCTTATGCACACGGTTTAGGAAGTGTTTCCAGCTCATGTTTCCTCATCCCTTGTGGCTAAAGAATTCTATATTCTTTAGGGATTTTAGCTTCCAAAAATTTGAGGAATTGTTTTTCCAAGCACTATATAAAGTTGCTTCTTACAACCTTAGATGTATCGGTTTTCAAAAAGAAAAATTCAGTGTTCATGAGCTTAAAAATTTGAAAAGAAAATCGTGTCTAGTGATTGAGTTATTTGAGCTTTCAAAGTTGGCATACTAGGATTTCATTGTACCCTATATTAGCTTAGTTGAGAAGCATTGTAATAGGGTGTTTTTCTTTATACTCTTCTTTCACAAAAGTGAGTTGAGTGTGTGTCCAAATCAAGGGGATTTTGGACGTGGGATAACCTGTCTTAGGGAAGACGGTTACGTGGGTTGCAATTTGTAACAAGGTATGTTACTATTGTAAAGTGATTAGCCCGTTTAGTGAAGTGTTTAAATCCTACACGAGGTAGGTCGTGGTTTTTCACCTCAGTAGGGCTAGAGGTGTTTTCCACGTAAAAAAATCCTATGTCTATTATTTCCACATTTAATTTTGTTGGATTTTCACTTCTGCTTATCTCAGGAATAACCTGTGCGAACAGGGTCTAAGACTGTTTGCCAGCAACTTGCGAAAATCGGACACCACAATTCACCTCCCTCTTGTGGTTGTGTACTCTCTAAATCAACAAATGGGTATGGAATCATTCTTCTAGAAGCGAGACGGTCCGTCAAAAAGGTTCTTCAATTGGTTAACTTCCGTTTGCACATCCAAATTATGGTGAGCGATATTATTTAAGAATGCTTCTTACAAAGATATGTAGAGCAACTTCTTTTGAGGATATTCGTACCATACCTAGTGTCCTACATCTAATATTTAAGTCAGCATGCATGGCATTAGGTTTGCTTGATGATGATGGTGAATGGCATGCTGCATTGACTAAAGCATCAACCTGGGCTTCAGGTGTGCAACTACGAAATACATTTTGTTCTATGTTGATGTTCTTCGAGATTGCTGATCCAGTAAAGTTGTGGGATGCACAATGGGTGCACCTAACAGATGACCTGGTACATACGATACGACGCCAGATCAGAATGCCAGACATGGATTTACCATCTACCGAGCTCCAGAATCTTGGACTACTTGAGATAGAATGTATCTTGAATAGAAATGGACGATCATTATGAAATTTCCCGAGGATACCACTCCCTTCCATTGAAGCTGCAGTTTATGCAACTAATCGGCATATTATTGATGAACTTGATTATGATACAACTCTAAAAATGTCAAGATTTGAAAGTTTTGTAAGAGGGTTGAACTCAGATCAGTATCATGCGCACAGATCAGTACTCAATACTCATAACAGAGGTGAAGGGGGGTTGTTCTTCATATCTGGTAGTGGGGGCACGGGAAAGATATATCTATGGAATACTTTAATCTCTAAGTTCTGATCAGAAAAACATATTGTCCTTACCGTAGCATCGTCCGGAGTTGCTTCTTTACTGCTACCCAGGGGGAAAACGGCTCACTCAGTGTTTAAAATACTCTTACAACCTAATGAGACGTCCGTTTGTTACTTCGATAAGAGGTCTGAATTTGCAAATCTCATCCGTGAAACAATGTTGATTGTATGGGATGAAGCACCAGTGATGAATCATTTAGCATTTGAAGCAGTTGATCGTCACCTCAAGGACACTTGTGATAATCAGAATGCTTTTGGTGGGAAACTAGTCCTTCTTGGGGGAGATTTTAGACAGATACTTCCTTTGATTACACACGAGAGTCGTGAATCTATCGTTGCAGCTACGATCCATCAAGCAACATTCTGGAATGAATATAGTATTTTGCACCTGTGTATAAACATATGGCTACAATGAATAGATGAACCAAATGAGACCATGCCTAATGTCGAGAAATTTGCTCGATGGATATTGCAAGTTGGAGATGGCCAAGTGCAAGGAATTGCTATTTCAGATGACGGAGAGCCTAATTGGATTAAGATATCGGAAGAATTCCTTATACGGAATGAAGACAATGATCTGCACAATTTCATCACATCAATTTATCCTGATTTTGATACTAAGTATGAAGATTGGTTATATCTTCATGAACGAGGGATTCTTACACTAACAAATGATGATGTCGATGAAATAAACACAATCATGTTGTCTATGCTTCCTGGAGATGTGAAAAGCTATTTGAGTTGTGATAGTCTTTCAAATGCTAATGATTATAGTCCTTTTAGTGACATGAAACCCACTAAATTATTGCATTCCTTAAAGATTTTTGGGTTGCCAAATCATTGTTTAGATCTTAAAGTCGGTGTGCCAGTTACATTATTAAGAAATTTGAATCAGTCAATAAGGTTGTGCAATGGTACTCAATTGATTGTTAGTAAGCTGGGGGTAGAGTGATTGAGACCAAAGTAATATCTGGCTCAAAAGTTAGGGAGACTGTCCTAATACCCAGAATCGATTTAATATCATCCAATCTGTCAGATCTACAACTCAGAAGGAGTTCCCTCTAAAACTGGCGTTTGCAATAACAATCAACAATAGTCAGTGACAAACTTTGAATAGAGTTAGCGTATACCTTCTAAGGCCTGTGTTCAGCCATGGTCAACTTTATGTTGCACTGTCACGTGTTTCATCCCCTTCTGGATCAAAGGTATTGCTTTGTAATAAGAGAGGAGTTCCAGTAGACGTTACAAAAAATGTTGTGTATAGAGATATATTAAACCATTTATAGATTATTATTATATCGTACAGTTTATTCGTTTCACCTATTATATTCTGTTTGTTTGGTTAACCTATTTTTAATCATACCATTATGGTGTTATTTACACTAATATACTTCCCTTCACAAATATGTTGTGGTTATTTCTTTATTATCATACCATACTTTCTACTTTTATTTTTTTTTTAGATTACAGACATGGCATCTTCAGCACATACTTCTATGCCTATATGCGCCATCAACCTTGTAATAGACTTGTAACATTGATGGTTCGACTCATGCGAGCAATGTCTGTTCGACTATATGGGCGACGGACATTATGGACAGTTATATTCATGGACTACCAGGTATTGGATTATTGTGTTGAACAAAGTCTTTATCGTATACATGTATGTTGCTTATGAATGTTTTTCATTATTTTATAGTGTGATGAGATATTTGGCATCATAGAAGACGATGCCAATATTACTTGATGGAGGTCCATACTCAGTGCTGGCAAGGTTTATCACATATCCAGGCTCTCAGTTGATGCTGCTACCGATGGCGAACAGAATGTGGTGACCAATCTTTACAAATTGGTTTTCACGCCAAGAACGACAATTCTTGGCGTCATTGAAGAATGTCAGGATATTCCCTACCAGCACCGACCTCCTTTCGTGTCATTCACCGATGTCCAACGACGTCTACGGACGCCTAATAATGTTGTTGGTGCATATTGTTCACGCAGTCAAGTTCACTACCTGAATTTATGCATGTATTTCTTCTGGAATCTTTACAATGTTCTTATTCCCTATTTTTCTATAGACGTTATAGGCATGGTAGTAGCTATATATCCTTTGAAAAGGACCAGAGATAGAGGCACTGCATGGTGGGAATTATCACTTTGTGACATGCAGTATGTATTGTCATCAGCTAATATTTGTTCATATTTATTGTCACATTTCAATTATATAAAGATTACTACATATGATACATATGTGCAGGATACACTTATTAAGACTGACTTTATAGAGAGATTTTGCTGAAGTTCATGGAACTTATATTCATCAACATTTGACTACTGAAAATATACTTCTTGCTTCCAGAGTGCACATTAGAAATTACGAAGATATCTTTACGTCCACTTCATATAATTTCATTCACAAAACTGTCTAATTTCCGTTATTGTGATTGTATATTTCAGTAATATGTTTTCCCTCCTGTAATATAAATTTAGGAATATTAGTGTCTACTTTGCCTGTTAGTAGATTGCTGATAAACCCAGACATCGAAGCAATAGAGGACTTTGAAGGATGGTATATACAACACATAACATTAATTTTGGTTTTCTAATTCCATACAAGTTATATGCACTTGATCTCACACGTTTTACTTTCCATATATGTATTAGGTACTTTGGCATTTCAGGTGTGATGAAGCATTTCGATTTCAAGTGTATGAGAACATTACGTATGTGCCATCTAGAGAAATTGTTCGTAGCTAAAGGAGTTAGGTTAGATGAATATACAACTGCGCCAAATGTATACTACACATTTATTCAACAAATGATCCTTACGCTTACATACATTCATTCAATATCACATAATTTCCCAATTTTATTATATTTAGGTTAGATATTTTCAGATTTTTGTATATATTACTGAAATCCACCTTCTGATTTATGACGCTTGCACTAATTGCAACAAAAGTGTCCACACTTACGTATTCGCGCTTAATGTACCGTACTGCACATGCCACTCTCCAAGTCTGACTCGCAACAGGTTTGATTCCCTATTGTTTAATACTCTACTATGCTTTCCCAATTGCATGTTTGCATTAGTATAACCATCCATTTTTAATTCAAAAATACAGGTACATCTTTAGAGTTGTCTTATAAGATATTATGGGTTGTAAAGAGTTCACTGTTCTTCACGAGGATGCTCGAATTCTTTTACGTACGATCGCTACGCAGTTGGATATGTATGCAATGCAGGTATTATCATTGTTAATGCTTATAATGTTTATACAAGTTATTGTTCCACTGTTGCCTAACCCATGTTACTATTGTCCACAGGCATATGGTCATCTATCGCTTTATGCGATTATAGATGATTACATAGGTAAACCGTAGGTTTTTATTCTAGAGCCTTCACGGCGGCATGAAGTAGAAGCTCCTATCGCTCTTATTATGCCAGCCAATTGGGAGGAAGAGGTTCATTACATACGACATACTAATGTTAGGTACATCAGGTACATAATAGATATATATATATATACTTCATTTCTATCATTGTCAATCAAATTATCACTAAATCTTTATTTTTGTTTCAGGTACAAGAGAAGGAGGTGGATTCTTCATCATTGGCGTCATAAATTAATTTATCATCATCCCATTTAGCGTACTTTGTATCAAGTTCATTATCTAATGTCTCCATCATACTTATACAGACTTCTTTCACAATGATATAGTTTTCAATTGTTAATCATATTGTTTATGCACGAAACTGCTGTATATTTAACTTCACATTGAGCTTTTCCCTTCTCTTCACTAAATTATAGTATTAATTATGTCTACATTAGCTATCCATTTATTTTTTCGATAATATATCTACAAATTATCAATTTAAACATGCACCGTGCTTTTGCACCGGCCCAGACTAGTTTAAAAACAAATAGTCAAATAACTAAAAATACCAAGTAACTAGAAAGATAAAAAAATAAATAATCTAATAAATAAATATAATATAGTATAAGCAAAATGCAAAGAGATAGCCAATTAAACATAATAAATTAATCAATAATAATTCAAATATTTAGATGTACAATGTAACTATCAAAACATGTAAATAAATAAATAAATACATAGATATAAAGGTCAAAAAATAAATAAATAAATAAATTATATATTAATAAATAACTAAATAATTAAATAACAAATAAGTTGTAATTAACTAACTAAATAGAGATACAAACAAAGAGTTCTATCAAGATTACAATCAAATATTTTGAGACTAGTTCTTTTGTTATTTTTCTAAGGATATGCAACAACTATTCAAAAACTATTTATCATAATCAATTAGCTAAAATCAAGAAAAGTATACCTTTTTTCAACTCGCAAAGTAATTATCTTTCAAAACGTCAGCTTTTTACTCCTGATTACAATAAATCCATTTGCGCTTGTAAATGAAACTTATGGCACAATATCATCCCAAACGAAACTACTGTTTCCTTTCATCCTTCATCTTCTTCTGTCGTTACAAATGACTTTACCATCAATCCTTTTCCAAAATAGGAAATTCAAAAAGCCTTTGCAAATTCTCCTTTAAAAGAAACATTTTTTTAATGATAAATCATCTTTAAGTAGCCAACCTGAGAGCTTAGATTCCGAATCCATTCGTACACATAATTCAAATCTTATTGAAACCACTGAAGATAATTTCAATGAAACTTAAACTAGGTATGCAAAATAATAGATGGAAAATTAGAAATCAAACTCAGCAATATTATCCTAGACCAACCATTCTAGATCTTCAATTTGAAACCAATAAATCATTAACTCAATTTAGCTATGATGGAAATACTATTTAGGAAAGAACATAAATGGGAAGTTAGAATAGGAAATTGCCAATACTTGTTAAGAAATGAGTATTTGTATGACTTCATATATTGCAACAGGAGTCCCAGTGGAAGATGCCGCAAAACTCATTGCTTCTGACTTTATAGTTCAACTAAAAATTGGTAGGATAATATTCTTACCGACTAGGATAGAATGATTGTCTTACACCATCAACTTCAAAATTCAATAGAAACTATTCAAGATCCACAAACCTTTGAGGTCAAACCAGTAATTATCTATAAGTCTGATGTGGCAGAATACCAGTCATGTATTTAATAGGAAATATTGAAAAATTAACCTCTTCCCATTTAGAAATAATTCAAAATCTTAAATGCCCAAGTCCAAGCGATTACAAATGGTATAAAGATATGTTCCTTACCTATTTACTACATAAAAAAGATGCCAACGAAAATTATCGAAAAGAAAAATTTATGTTTGGGTTGCCAACCTTAATTTTCCAAAGAAATAGGCAAAAACTTAAGGATCACTATGACTTAGCAGAAATTCTGTGAAAACAAGATAATTATTCCAATCAAATTTTACATACTATGACTACTCAACTAGACTTAATAACAACCCACCTAGTACAAAATCCTAGTAAACATTCATTTAAACCTCCTAAATTAAGAAATTTTCACATAATAAGTTGGGACATTCATTCAATGCTTTGACTATACCCATTAAAGAAATTCCTTTAATTCCTACAGGAAATTTAGGAGATAGCACTTGGAAAGAAATTGAATTATTTGAAAAAACTTTCCAAGCCTTTGAAACGTTAGAACAACCCATATCACAAAAACAAACCTTTTGCAATCATAAGCCATCTTACATCAATCAATTTGATAATTCAGGTTTAGAATCTAGTAATACATGTTTTATTCAAGTTATCAAAAATAATTCCAAGGCCTTCCAATATTAAAGGCTCCATTCATTGTAGAACAAAGAAGAAATTAAAAATTGTTGTTTTAAATCCTGAAAAGGCAAGCTCAAAAAGAAAAATATCTAAGATAATAACATGCCCTAAATATGGCAAAATCGGACACATGGCCAATAAAAAAAAAGATTATGTACATATAATCTTAATATTCTTATTCAATCAACATAGTTATACCCTTCACAAATTCAAGAAAATATTAATCAAAAGAAATCGAATTCTAACAATGAATCCCCTGATCAACCATTTATTTATCGAATTAATGTCAACAAATGGTATATTTATGTTATTTTTAAAATCAAAGATAGTTTTGAATTAAGAACATTAGCGCTCCTTGATAGTGGTGGGGAGCAAAATTACATTAAAGAAAAATTAGTTTCATCTCAATATTATGGAAAAAAATAAATAAAAGAGCAGCTTCCTAGCGCTAATAGAATTCCATTACAAATTAAATAATCAAATGCTTATATTTGTAATAAAGAATATTGTTTCAAAAATTCATTTATTTTTGTTAAAGATATAAGTGAAAAGGTTATTCTGGAAACTCCTGTCCTTACTCAAATATATACTTTTACTGTTGACTCCAAAAGAATTTATTCAAATATTCTTGGAAAAGAGATTATATTTGAATTTGCTTCTCCAATGAAAATCCAAGATACTATAGTTCTCAAGAAGCTTCAATCTCTAAAGTTATCTCTGCTAAACAAAAACAAATAGCTTTTCTCCAAAAAGAATTTGTTCAAATAAGTATTGATCAACAACTTCCATATCAAAAATTCAATAAAAATTTCAAATGATTTAAAAATTATTTGAAGATTACGTAAAAAAAAAGATTCAATCTTTATTAAACAAAAAACTTATTAGACACTCCAAATCTCCTCACAGATGCGCCTCTTTCTATGTCTATAATCAAGAACGGGGTGTTGCTAGATTAATCATTATTTACAAACACTCAATAAAGCTATTCAATGGATAAGATATCCAATTCCCCTAAAAATAAAATTATTAGAAAGATTATAAAATGAAAAAATGTTTTTCAAAATTTTTGATATGGAATCATGCCTTTGGCAAATTCCAATTAGCAAAAAGGATCAATATAAAATCGGATCACAGTTTAGTTTGGACACCATGAATGGAATGTGATGTCATTTGGATTCAAAAATACTCCTTCTGAATTTCGACATATTATGCATGATATACTCAACATTTATTCTGATTTTCAATATCATATATTGATGATGTTCTTATTTATTAAAAAATTTTGGATCAACATTTCAAGCACCTAAATACACTTTTCAATGTCAATAAAAGAGCTAGTTAGGACCGTGCGTTGCAAGGTGCATGCTACAGTAAACATTTTGAATATATATATATATATATATATATATATATATATATATATATATATATATATATATATATATATATATATATGTAGAGAGATAGAGAGAGAGAGCGGGGGGGAGAGACAGAGTCAAAATAATACAGGAATGTTCATTAGAGACAAAGTTAATGTCATAATTTAGAAAAGAAAACTCAAATTTATTGAAAAAAGTAAATAGATGGCAATTTCATGCACAATCATTGAAACTCAATAATTAAAACAACCTATGATTGTAAAAGACACGACATAAAGTATGATAGAGATTATAGGTTGTCAAAATGAAAAT
Source organism: Carnegiea gigantea (assembly GCA_029747015.1). NCBI lineage: Eukaryota > Viridiplantae > Streptophyta > Magnoliopsida > Caryophyllales > Cactaceae > Carnegiea > Carnegiea gigantea. The sequence goes on from JAKOGI010000154.1 coordinate 326,308, forward strand.
AAAAAATCATGCTAAGTGACATGATGATACATTAGTTTGTGACACCAATGACGAAGAATCCATATTCTCTTCTTGTACCTACATTAAAAATTAAGTTCTTCGTAATAATTCGATTAACAATGATATAATTGAGGCCTATTCGGTGTACCTAGCATCAGTGTTTCGTAAGTAATACACCTCCTCCTTCCAACTAATTGGCGCAATAAGAGTGATAGTCAATTCTACTTCATGGTGTCGTGGAGGCTCCATAACAAATACCCATGGTTTTCATATATAATAATCTATAATTGCATACAGAGATAGATGATCATACGGCGATAGAGAATGTTTTGATGAGATTGCTAGTAATCGCAAAATAAATTGTGCAAAACATGATGAACAGTACAACACCTATGCTGCATATGAATCCAATTGTGTTGTAGTTGTATGCAAAAAGAACCCAAACATCCTTATGACAAATAATAAATCTTCCATAACCTGTATGATCTCGCAATAAAACTCTGAAGATGTACCTATAATTCATATAGAAGAATATAGTACAGTATAATGTAAACTTACAACTTGAAATGTATAATCAAGAGCACTTAACGATAAAAACGCATTATCCATATCTTCTCTGAGTTAAATCTGGAGTTGCACATGTAAAATAAGGTAAATTTAGAGCAAATACATAAGTGCTGACACTTTTTTTTGTAAGTAGTGCAATCGTCATATAGTAGTGGGTAGATCTCATCCACATACGCCAAAATGCGACAATATCGAACCTATATATAGTAAAATAGCATTACGTTTTATCGAACCTGTAAGTATGAAGTTATTTGCAATATAAGTGTGTCTTACATTTTGTATAGATGTGTATTCATTCAATCTAATTCTTTGTACAACAAACAACTTCTTCAGATTTATAATCCGCAATGTTCTCTTGTGTATGAAATCAAAGTGTTCCATCACACCATTGGTCCCAGAGTCCCTAATATATATAATGAAAGTATTATGTTGTTATCAATTGCGTATAACTTGGATGGTGAATGAAACATACAACTAATGTTTACCATCCTTCAAAGTTCTCTATTGCTTAAATATCTAGACAAATCAGCAATCTACTTATCGACAAAGTAGGAATTGATATACCTATAAGCGTATAGATGCTTGCAAAAACATATTACAAAAGTATACCATTGTTATGTTGACAAATAAACAATTTCACATATAAAAGATATGGTGATTAGATTATGAGGGTACTTTCATAATGTTTAACATGCACTCTAGAAGCAAGGAGTGTATTTTCTTCATTTAAATGTTGTTGAAGGTAGGTGCTCTTAACCTCTACAAGATCTCCCCATAAAATTAATCGCAAAGTCTGCATTCTGTATTTGTAGATTATATGTGCTACTAGTAAAAAAGGTCACCATGAGAGGCGATGCTCTCAGCGACTGAGTGCAATTCCATCAAAATTCAGTAGTGACCCATGATGTACAAGAAACGAGGCCGGCCGACGAAGCAAAAGGGGACGGCAAATGCGAGTCTGGAGGTAATAGAGGTCGAATTTGTAGCAAATCAGGTCTCTACTAATGCTATTGTTCTGGAACAGAACCCTAACACCAAGCAGATGAGTTGGGGGGATAGAATGGGTCAAGAAACTATGCCTGCTAAGGAAGTCGAAGAGCCACATCCTACTGAACAGAACGAGAAGAGCTGTGACAAAGCAGAGTCAAGGGATGAGGACATGGGCTTGAAGAGGACTTTTCGATCTCTGTTCAGGGGGAAATCGAGACCCTGGCAAGGTACTTTCCGTTATGTTGAGCCGGAATTGGTTAATACACAATGCGTTGTCAATATTACTGCCGAGGATATGGCTGATGAGATCCAATTCTGGGCTGATGAGATCCAATGGGATATGTTGTTGGACCCATGCCTAAACTAGGCACACTAACGGTATTCATTGACAAACATTAGAATTCTGTATCCCGACCCCAGGTGCTCTGCCATCCATTGGGTTGTTATGTGCTTTGGTTCGACACATGGGAGGATATGGAACCTGTTCTGAAAGGGGGACCATATTTGGTGGCCAATCGTTCCCTTGTCCTGAAGCCTTGGATACCAGGATTCAAGTTTGATCAGGGGGCTATGTGTAAAGTGCCCATCTGTGTTTCTTTCCCAAATCTTGATCTGTTGTTTTGGTCAGTCAATGGACTTAGTAAAGTTGTAGTGCCATTGGACAACCTCTACCTGCTGATAGATGCACTGCCTTCAAAGAGCGAATTGCATACGCTAGAGTGTTGGTTGAGGCTAATGTATCTACCTCGCTTCCTAAAATAATATGTGTCAGAGATCCATTTGGTAATATTACGGAGCAGATAGTGCATTACGAATGGGTTCCTTATTACTGCACCAAATGTAAGAGACTGGGACATGAGGAAGTAAGTTGCTCTAGCCAACCCACAAGATCAATTTGGGTACCCAAACCCAAGGCTACACCTGAAGGCCCTAATCAGCCTGTGTCGGTAACTGATACAGGGACTCCTATTGCTATAACCGATCAGCGGCATGAGGAAGCAGCCATGCCAGTGCATGAAGTGATTACCAATGCACCATCACTGACTCTGAAACGCGTAGCAAAGAAGACCATATCATTCTCAGGTAGGCTGCGAATAGGCCAACTGTCACGGTCGAGAATTCTTACACTTTCTAACAAATTCAACACATTGGGAGATGGACAACAGCATACTGAGGCTTCTACTGATCTGGCATGAGCAAATTTGATAAGGCACGAAATATAGGGAGAGCATTGGAGTGACCGCCCAGTATATAATCATCATATGCTGGAACATTAGGGGTCTAAATGACCCCTTAAAGCAAATTAAGGTGAAGCAGGAAATACTAAAACATCACCCTGCTATTTTTGGGTTGGTAGAAACTAGCGTGTAAAATCAAAATGCTTTGCGAATTACAACCAAGTTGTTTCCTCTGTATGTGTTTTTCGAAAATTATAATGGGCATCATAATGGTCGAATCTGGGTGTTTTGGTTGCCCTCATTATGTGTTAATGTACTTAAAAGTACAAGTCGATTAGTCCATTGCTCAGTTCATTGTGATATGAATGCTTTTGTGGGAGCTGTTACTTTTGTTTATGGTCATAACCAAGCAGTGTTGCGACAGGGTCTGTGGCAAGATCTATGTGCCAATAACATGACCTGTCCTTGGATTTTACTTGGTGATTTTAATGTTGTTATGAGTCAAGATGAAAGAATATCACATGTGCCCTTTCCCCAGAATGAGATTGATGAGTTTGTGGAGTGCTCTGCAATGCTTGGTTTGAGTGATGCGCTTGCCGTGGGCCACTTTTATACCTAGAACAGTAGATAGAAAGAAGGGATGTGAGTATGGGTTGAAAATTGATCGAGTCCTACTTCATCCAACGGCTATAGGATGTCCTTCGCCTATTGCTCGTGGCAAAATGTGTTATTTTTACGGTATTTTTACACCTGTTTTATGCTTATTATAGTTATTATTTTTAGATTTTTATTTGATTTGATTTTATTTTATAGGTTTTGAATAAAATGAAAATAATTATGAAAAAATGTGAAAAATACAAGAAAAATGCTGGAAATGAAGAACTGGGCCGACTTTACTCAAGCTCGACCCGAATCGCTAGGCCCATTTCTTGTTCAGCCCATAGAGAAATAATGGAAAAAAAAGAAAAGGCAACCTAAATCTACCCGACCCAATTCCCTTACTAGCATGCCGCGCACGTGCCCCTTAACCCAGACCCCATCACGTGCCCGACATGTGATCCCCAATTAACCCTCTTCTCCCTTACTCAAACTTTCTCTCTCCTCTTCTCAGTTCTCAGAAACCCCAAACCCCTGAAACCCCTGCCTAGCCATTTTCGTTTCTCCATCTTCATTCTCGTCTCCTCTCTCTCTCCCTCTTCGATCCTATCTGTCCCTCTTCAAGCAAGCCAGCACACCACCATTCCCATTCTCATCCACCCGCAATTCATGCTTTAAATGCCAGCATAGCAGCACATCCTGTGCCCACGCATCTCGAAGATGGGCGGTGAAGATGGGAGGAGCGTTGGTATAAATTGCAAAAGCTAGCTCCAGAAGAGAGGTCAGACGGTTCTAGGGTTAATTTAGTCCAATTTTCGAACCTCCTTTCATAATCTAGATGTATTTTCTTTTCAATTTCTAGGGTTAGGGTTTGTTTTTAGTTAGTTGTGGGTTTCGGATTTAATGTAATTAAGTGCCGGTTTTGTCAAATTACAGTTGATATTTATGAATTAAGTTGTTATTGCAATGATCTTGGCCTAAGGTTAGTTGAATTTCTAAGTTTTTCCTCCCATTCCCTATTCGGTTTTTAGATGATGGTTGCCTAGGCATTTCCACCATTAACAATGAGGGATGATCTTTGTCTTGAATTGGTTGGCAGCGATTGTCGCTCTTCATCTTCCCCCGTGCCGAGTTCTGGGTGTATTCGTTTCTCTGCTTCGGTTTGCTCTCGGCTCCTCTAACTTCTCCTTAAATTGCTTCAAATCATTGCTGAAAAATGAGTAGTTTAATCTGGGCCTGGTGATAATGATTAGCATCGTTAATCTGCTTTGTTTTATTGAATAATACAGTTGGTTGATGCATCTATATTACATTAGCTGCTTTTGACGATTCTAGTTAATTGATGATGATTCTGATTCTGATTTTGTGGGTTAGCATCGTTGATGTTGAATGATGATGATGATACAGTTTGTTTTACGGTTTAGTTGATTGATGATAACGATTCTAGTTGGGTGATTCGAATATAGAGATTGCTCTTTTGAGGAGTTGATTGTTGGTGAGGATGTGGTGATTGTGCCAGAATTGGTTAAGCTGTTAAGTTGATAGTTGATAGTTATGCTCTGTTTGCCGCTTTCCTCCCCTTTTCCAGTAGCTAGATTCTATTTGTGATGCCAGTAACTTGAAAGGCCTGGATTTAACTTGCATTAATTAATGATTGTGAGCGGATAGTTGATGTAGATTGCCGAGTTGAGGTGATAATGTTCTAGTTAGGTTTGGTGATGGTTGTTGGTTGTGTTATGCTCTCAGCTTCTCCTCCCCTGTTTTGGTCTTTGTTGAAGTTTTAATGGAGTTTTGTTCTTCTGTGTCTTGATTTGGTTCACTTATATTGCTCATTTTAAGTATGGCCTAATCATTTTCCTAGATTTATAAGCTTGATTATGTCTTTGGTTGTATTTGCTTTCTTTTCTAGTAGCATCGGATTATGGATTGAGTTGATCCTTCGATTATGATAGTCTTGAGTATTAGGTTTATTCCTTTTATGTGGTTGAAGTTAGGTTTTGACGTTTTATAGAAGTAAAAGAATATTAGAGTTTGCAATCTAGATTAGTTTTCTGCTTAGTGACCTTAATCTCTACTATCGTCCCCGAGGACACGACCCTCAAGTACTACAGCGAAAGTTGTACGCTTGCGGCACTTTTGTTTAGTACTTAAAATTATCTAACAAGTTTTTTGCGCCGTTGTCGGGGACAACGGCATAGGATTATGTCATATTTTCGTTTTCTTAACTATTTGCTTTTTAGTTGCATACGTTTTACTTTGTTTTGCTTGTTTCATTGTCAATTATGACTTAGTTTAGGTCATTTCTTGAAAATTCCCAAAATCCAAAAAAAAAAGAAAAACTAAAATCTAAAAAAATTAGAAAAACTTCAAAATCACTAAAAATTAGAAAAACTTAAAAATTGAAAACAAATTTTGAAAAATTTGAAAACCACCAAAAAGGGTTATGTGGAAGTTTTGAATTTGGTTTTTGAGGGACTATTTTATTTATATTTAGAAATTGATAAACCTTTTAACTTGGTTACTTTTTGTGTGTAAATAGTCTTTAGGGTTGAGTAACATTTTAATTTGATTTTGTATTGGTCATAAGGAAAAAAGAAGAAAAATTAGAAAATTCAAAAAAATCCCCAAAAAAAAGAAAAAAAAACCAAAAATAGGATTTCTTTTGGTGAAGGTGTGGGGTTTATATGACTAGTTGGGTTAGAGACCCTGAAGATCAAAGACTCGTTAGGACTGAGCTCGACCCTGTGTTAGAACCCGAATCTGAACCTAAGCTTGAGTTAGGGAACATGGCACAAGAAACACCAGATGTGACATTCAAATTGAAACCCCATTATACATAGATGCTCCCTAAATTCACAGGTTTAGAGGATGCTTATTTGTTTTTAAGGGAATACGAAGAAGTTTGTTGTATGATGCATTTCCCTAACATTCCCATTGATGTTGTGCGAATGAAATTGATTCCTTTTGCTTTGAAAGATTCTGCTAAACAATGGATGTATGGCTTAGCTGCTAATTCTGTTACTTCTTGGAATGATTTTGTAAGATTGTTCTTAAGAAAATATTTCCCTAATGCCAAGACTGTTAAGCTGAGGAATGAAGTCAATCAATTTGTGCAACTTGATAGGGAATCATTTTAGAAAAATTTTGATAGGTTCAAAACTTTGTTGGCCCAATGTCCCTATCATGGTTTAGACCAAGCACGTTTGTACTAGATTGTATATGAAGGACTTGACCAACAGACTAGGACCATGGTAGAGTCCACGTGTTAGGGTGGTTTTCTTTCTAAGAACCCCACAGCTGCTTGGGAGTTTTTAGAGGACTTGGCTGAGAAAACCATGCAGTGGGAAATAGCTCGTGATGACATCCTGAGTTCTAGGTTTGCAAGGGGTGGTTTGCATTCTGTCTTTGATGTTGGTTACCTAGAGTCTAAGATTACTATTTTAGAAAACATGTTGAGGGATTATCTCCCCAGATGTCCCAGCTATCTCAGACTTCTCCAGTGTCTTGTTCTCATTGTTAGGCCCTAGATCATTCATTAAGTGCTTGTCCTTATTTTGCTCATCAGCTAGCAACTGAATAGGAGCAAGCAAGTATGGCCTTCCAGAGACCTAAGAATGACGATTTCTTCCCTTATTACAACCCAGGGTGGTAGAATCACCCTGACTTTTCATGGAATAGTGGACCCAATGCTGTGGTTCCTAATTCTCAACCTGGGACGTTTTCTGGAAATAACTCCCAGCCTATCTCTCATCCTCCACACTCCTTTTAGAGATCGAGTTTCACAGGTATGCCTGATGCACCTAGACCTCCACCTCCCATAGCTCAAGTTCAACCTCCTCCTGGTTATACTGATATTGATAAATTGAAGAGGATAATCAATAACAATGTGAAGAAAATGATTAATGCTAACATGAAAAGAATGATGAGAAAGATGACCGAACAGTTTTTCCAGTTAGTATAATCTTCTAGGAAACTAGGTACTTTCCCGAGTTAGCCTGAGGTAAACCTTAAGAGTTATGCCTCCTCTTCTTCTGCTAACCCTAATGAGCCTGTGAGGAAAGTGAATGCGGTTATATCTCTCCGTTCTGGTCGAGAGGTTGATAACCAAGTGAGAAATCCTAATGAACCTTGCAGGTATCCTCACTAATTCTTCTAGAGTTCTTCCCCCTCTTTTACTCCAGATACTGGTCCATCCAGTCAGTCAGGGGATACTCCTGATGGTGTCCTCAATGCTTCAGATAGTCCCTGCTCTCCTAAGTCACCTTCTAAGTAAGAGGAGCTCCAAGAAAAAGACTCCTCTGGCTCAGCAAGTTCTTCACCTTCTAAGAGTTCTTCTCCCCCTTCTTCTGAGAAAATTCAGATGCCTTTACCTCCTTTCCCCCATAGGTTAAAGAAGAAAGATAAAGATCATATTGAGAAGATAAGAGAGACTTTCTTTCAAGTTAAGATCAACATTCCCTTGTTTGATGCTATTCAGCAGATGCCTCCTTATGCTAAATTCTTAAAGGATCTATGTACCACAAAGAAAGTAACTAGTGTACCTAAGAAGGCTTTCTTGACTTCTGGTGCTAATTCTATCCTTTCTTAGATCCTAGTGAAGTATAAGGACCCTGATTGTCCTACTGTGTCTATAGTCATAAGGGACCAACTCATTCACAGAGCATTGCTTGACTTAGGGGCTAGTGTTAACTTGATACCTTTTGCTGAGTATGAGAGGCTAGAGTTAGGTGAGCTGAAACCTATCAGGATGGTCAATCAATTGGTTGATAGATCGACTAGGGTACCCAAAGGGATAGTTGAGGATGTGCTGATTAGAGTGGGTGAATTTATTCACCCAATGGACTTTATTATGATTGAAACTAAGAAGGTGTCCAACTTAGCCAGTCAGGTTCATGTGATTCTAGGACGTCCTTTCTTGGTCACTGCCAATGCCCTTATTAACTGCAGGAATGGCATGATGAGACTATCTTTTGGCAACATGACTGTGGAATTGAATATCGTTAACATGCAAAGACAGTCTTCTAGATTTGATGATATGAAATTTTCTACTCTTCACTGGGTAGGGGATTCTGTATTTGATGATGCTTTTGATGATGTATTTACTACTGAGTATGAGTCATTTCTTATAGATAAGGAGCCTGAATATTATGTGTTTGAGTTTGATGACTTGTGCTCTATTGTTAATTGTTTGCTCACTACTATGTCTGAATCTGTTTCTGAATCTGTTTCCCCTGTTGCTCTGGAGTTGAAACCCCTTCCTGATTCTCTTAAGTATATATTTCTAGGACCCAATGAATCCTTAATTGTCATTATTGCTTCTGATTTGGATCGAGACCAAGAGGATAAACTAATTTCTTTGCTTAAAGAGAATAAAGAAGCTCTAGGATGGACTTTAGGGGATATTAAGGGTATTAGTCCTTCTATTGTGCAACATAGAATTCATTTAGAAGACCATGCTAAGCCCTACCGTGACTGTCAAAGGCTTTTGAATCCCACTTTCTAGGAAATAGTTAAGAAGGAGGTGTTAAAATGGTTAGACCATGGGATCATTTATCCTATTTCTGATAGTGAGTGGGTTAGCCCTGTTTAAATTGTTCCCAAGAAGACCGATATTACCATGATTAGGAATGATAAGAACAAGTTAATCCCTACTCGAGTTCAATCTGGGTGGCGTGTGTGTATGGATTATAGAAAATTGAATGCTGCCACTAGAAAAGACCATTTTCCCCTTCCCTTTTTAGATCAAATGCTAAAGAAGTTAGCTGGATATTCCTTCTATTGCTTTTTAGATGGATATTCTGGTTTTACCCAGATCTCTATTGCTCCTGAAGATCAGGAGAAAACTACTTTCACTTGTCCATTTAGAACATATGCCTTTAGAAGAATGCTGTTTGGACTGTGTAATGCCCCTGCTACCTTTCAAAGATGCATGAGTTCTATTTTCTCAGATTTAGTTGAGCAATGTATGGAAATTTTCATGGATGACTTTTCGGTGTTTGGATCTTCTTTTGATGATTGCTTGTCTAATCTGAGAAAAGTGTTAGAAAGGTGTAGGGAGAAAAATTTGACTTCGAACTGGGAGAAATGTAATGGTTAAAAAGGATATAGTCTTAGGATATATTATTTCCCAATATGGAATTGAGGTAGACAAAGCTAAGATTGACGTGATTGTTAATCTTCCCCCTCTCACTTGTGTGAAGGATGTGCGTTCTTTCCTTGGACATGCTAGCTTTTATCATCGTTTCATTAAGGATTTCAGTAAAATTGCAAAGTCTTTGTCCAATCTGTTAGTTAAGGATGTGTCATTTCATTTTTCTAAAGAGTGTCATGAGGCATTTTCTACGTTTAAGAAGGCCTTAACCTCTGCTCCTATAGTTCATCCTCCCATTTGGGGAGAACCATTTGAATTAATACGTGACGCATCTGATTATGCTATTGGGGTTGTGTTAGGACAGTGTATTAATAAGAAACCCCATGTTACTATGCTAGTCACACGTTAAATGATGCCCAGCTGAATTACACTGTTACTGAGAAAGAATTTTTGGCTGTGGTCTTTGATTTTGAAAAGTTTAGATCCTATCTGATTAGGTCACATGTAATTGTTTATACTGACCACTCTAGCCTTAAGCACCTTCTCTCTAAGAAGGATGCTAAGCGTAGACTTATGAGATGGATTCTGCTTTTACAAGAATTTGACTGTGAAATCAAGGATAAGAAAGGTTCTGAAAACCTTGTAGCTGACCATCTGTCTAGAATCATCTGTAATAAAAAGAGTGAGTCTAGTATTTTCGAGTGCTTCCCTGATGAGCAATTGTATGATGTTCACCCTGATCCTTGGTATACTGATATTGTGAATTACTTAATTGCTAGTAGGATCCCTGAGGGTTGGACTAAGAATGACAAAAATAGATTCTTCCACCTTGTGAACTTCTTCATTTGGGATGAGCCCTATTTGTTTAAGTATTGTTCGGACCAAGTCTTTAGGAGGTGCATTCCCTGACTATGAGGTGAGAAATGTCCTTTCTTTTTATCATGACTAAGCATGTGGAGGGCATTTTAGTGGTAGGAAGACAGTAGCTAAGATTCTTCAATATGATTTTTACTAGCCGACTTTGTGTAAAGATGCAGTTGAATATTGCAAGAGTTGCCCTAGATGCCAGCAGTTGGGTAGGATAAGCAGGCAAGATATGATGCCACTGAACCCCATCATTATGGTGGAGGTTTTTGATGCGTGGGGTATTGATTTTATGGGACCATTTTCACCATCTTTTGGGAATGAGCACATTTTGTTTGCTGTGAACTATGTTTCTAGATGGGTTGAGGCTATCCCTTCCAGGACCAATGAAGCTAAAGTGGTTGTAAAGTATCTTAAGGAGAATATCTTTGCTGGATTTGGTATGCCCCGAGTTATCATTAGTGATCAGGGCACCCATTTTAATAATAGATCTTTTGATGCCTCACTAAAGAGGTATTCCACAGTCCATAGGCTTGCTACTCCCTACCATCCCCAAATCAGTGGCCAGGTTGAAGTGTACAATCGACAGATTAAGCAGATTTTAGAAAAGACAGTGAGTAGGCATAGGAAAGACTGAGCTGATAAGTTGGTAGATGCTCTTTAGGCATATAGGACGGCTTTCAAAACTCCCTTAGGTATGTCACCTTATAGGGTAGTTTATGATAAGCCTTGTCATTATCTGTGGAGACAGAGCATAAAGCTTGGTGGGCCATTAGGAAGCTTAACTATGACTTGACTGAGGAAGATGAAGAGAGACGACTGCAGCTGAGTGAGCTTGATGAGATTAGAGCTGAGGCTTATGAGAGTGCTCAATCATATAAAGAGAGGGAAAAGTTGCTTTATGATCGACATATTTTTAGAAAGGAATTTATCCCGGAAATGAAAGTACTCATGTATGACCCTAAGCTTCGTCTGTTTTTGGGAAAATTGAGGTCTCGATGGATGACTCCTTATATTGTCTCACATGTTTTTCCCTATGGTGCAGTTGAAATTTAGGATCTTCAAACTGGTGCCACCTTCAAAATGAATGGCCAGCGTTTGAAACTATTTTTGGAGCTGTCGAGCCAAGAAGATGTGGAATGTCTGATACTCCATGAACCTAGCCATGATCAGTGACTGAGATCTGAAGTAGCTTATGTGTACTTAGCATCTGACCTGGTTTGCTAGAAACTTCTTCTCTTCTCTCTCCTTCTTCCTCTCTTTCCTTCTTTCTTTGTTTTATTCTAGTTTCCTTTTGTATAGTTGACTGTTTTTCTTTCCCTATGATTGTTTTTTTGTTTTTGAGTCTAGTTTTTGAACATATGTTTGCTTTTTAGGTTTTCCTTTTGGTCATTTAGTGTCTGCTCCACTCCCAATGAGGACATTATGAAGTTTTGGTGTAGGGGTGGGGTACCCATGTGTATATATTTTTCTCTGAAAAATTTTTGAAAAATCCAAAAAGATTTTGATTTTGGTTTTGATTTTGGTAATGTTTGTGCTATGTCTGATTAGCTGGAATCCTCTGTGCTTTGGTCATTAGCTTGCATATAAGTAGGATGTGTATGAGAAGTCCGCAACCTCAGTGTGACATTCTAAGCCCTAGTTCTAACCCCAGTGTTCAGTATAGATTGTGTAATCCAATCCTTGTTTATTCCTTCATCATTATCTTTAGGACTTAGGCTTCCATGAATGATTCTTCCACTAGTTGTGATACGATTACTCTGAGAAACATTTAAAAAAGTGTATTATAAATAAAGAAGAAAAAAAGAAAGAAAAGAAAAAGAGATGGAATAAAATTTGGAATGATAAGTATCCCTTTGAGGTATGCGCTACTGGGCGTTACCCTTTGAGGTACATGCTCCTGGGTATTACCCTTTGAGGTAATATTGCTACTACAAAAGGTTCCTTCCAAAGTCAACATGATAATAATGTAGTTGTGCCAGTCAAGTAGGATTGAGTCTAATTCTGATAAATCTAAGCCCTGGGATGATGATACACTTGCACACGAGCACCGGGATGGATTTAGAATCTTGATGTTCAATGGGTGAAAAATTAGTGCTCTGATGTCATTTAGGAGGTAGAGGGCTTTGAAGTATATTCTGTATATATGCAGGTCAATAACTTAGTTACATGGGTGATTTAGTTGATTAGGACGTGTGCATATCTTCCCCTAATTCTGTACATATTAGCTTTGAGGGAAAAAAAAACCAAAAAGATTTTCTTTTTTTTTTTGGGGAATACTTTTTGTGGGTAGTTCACCTGAAAACCCTCAAGAGACCTCACTCATCCATTTGGGAGACTGAGAGGTTTAAAGGGCTTCTTGCATACGCTAAATGCAACCGTGATTCCTATGACAGTGAGTTAGGATTTTCTTTTTCTTATTTTTCATTTTCTTTTAGTTAGTTTAGTTAGTTTACTCGAGAACAAGCAAAATTTTGATGTGGGGGTATTTGTTCATGCCAAAAATTTGTTATTTTTATGGAACCTTTACACCTGTTTTATGCTCGTTATAATTATAATTTTCAGGTTTTTATTTGATGTTATTTTATTTTGTAGGTTTTGAATAAAATGAAAATAATTATGGAAAAATACGAAAAATATAAGAAAAATGCTAGAAATGAAGAAGTGGGCCGACTTGACTCAAGCTTGACCCGAATCGCTAAGCCCATTTCCTGTTTCAGCCCATAGAGAAATAATAGAAAAAAAAGGAGAAAAGGCAACCTAAATCTACCCGGCCCACTTCCCTCGCCAGCATGCCGCGTATGTGCCCCTTAACCCAGACCCCCATCACGTGCCAGTCATGTGATCCCCAATTAACCCCCTCTCCCTCACTTAAACTTTCTCTCTCCTCTTCTTGGTTCTCAGAAACCCCAACCCCGAAACCCCTGCCTCACCATTTCCATTTCTCCATCTTCATTCTCATCTCCTCTCCCTCTCCCTCTTTGATCCTATCTATCCCTCTTCAAGCAAGCCAGCACACCACCACTCCCATCCTCATCCACCCGCAATTCACGCTTTAAACGCCAGTGTAGCAGCACATCCTGTGCCCACGCGTCTCGAAGATGGGCGGTAAAGATGGGAGGCGCGTTGGTATAAATTGCAAAAGCTAGCTCCAGAAGAGAGGTCAGACGGTTCTAGGGTTAATTTAGTCCAATTTTTGAACCTCCTTTCATAATCCAGATGCATTTTCTTTTCAATTTCTGGGGTTAGGGTTTGTTGTTAGTTAGTTGTGGGTTTCGGATTTAATGTAATTAAGTGCCGATTTTGTCAAATTACAGCTGATATTTATGAATTAAGTTGTTATTGTAATGATCTTAGCTCTAGGTCAGTCGAATTTCTCAGTTTTCCTCCCATCCCCTGTTCGATTTTTGGATGGTGATGGCCTAGGCGTTTCCACCATTAACGGTGAGGGATGAGCTTTGTCTTGAACTGGTTGGCAGTGATTTTCGCTCTCCATCTTCCCCTGTGCCAAGTTATGGGTGTATTCATTTCTCTGCTTCGGTTTGATCTCGGCTCCTCTAACTTCTCTTTTAATTGCTTCAAATCATTGCTAAAAAACGAGTAGTTCAATCTGGGCCTGGTGATAATGATCTATTTTGTTTTATTGAATGATACAGTTGGTTGATGCATCTAGATTACATTAGCTGCTTTTGATGATTCTAGTTGATTGATGATGATTCTGATTCTAATTTTATGGGTTAGCAACGTTGATGTTGAATGATGACGATGATACAATTTGTTTTACCATTCAGTTGATTGATGACAATGAATATGGAGATTGCTCTTTTGAGGAGTTGATTGTTGGTGATGATGTGGTAATTGTGCCTGAATTGGTTAAGCTGTTAAGTTGATAGTTGATAGTTATGCTCTGTTTATGGCTTTCCTCCCCTTTCTCAGTAGCTAGATTCCCAGTAGCTCGATGATTGTGAGTGGATAGTTGATGTAAATTGCTCAGTTGAGGTGATAATGTTCTAATTAGGTTTGGTGATGATTGTTGGTTGTGTTTTGCTCTCAACTTCTCCTCCCCTGTTTTGGTCTTTGTTGAAGTTTTAATGGAGTTTTGTTCTTCTGTGGCTTGATTTGGTTCACGTATATTGCTCATTTCAAGTTTGGCTTAATCGTTTTCCTAGATTTATAAGCTTGATTATGTCTTTGGTTGCATTCGCTTTCGTTTCTAGTAGCATTGGATTATGGATTGAGTTGATCCTTAGATTATGATAGTCTTGAGTATTAGGTTTATTCCTTTTATGTGGTTGAAGTTAGGTTTTGACGTTTTATAAAAGTAAAAGAATATTAGAGTTTGTAATCTAGATTAGTTTTCTGCTTAGTGACCTTAATCTCTCCCATCGTCCCCGAGGACACGACCCTCAAGTACTACAGCGAAAGTTGTACGCTTGCGGCACTTTTGTTTATCACTTAAAACTACCTAACACATATCTTAACTGAGTTCAAAAGGCTTGGCACCTCAAATCAATGTCTCCTATGGGTGAATATATAGGACCAATTTAAGGGGTCTAGGAAGCCTTTTAAGTTTCTGAATGTGTGGGCTGAGCACAGTGATTTTAAGAGTATTGTTCAAACCTGTTGGAGCATGTCTGTGAAGGGCTGCTTGATGTACCAGATTATCACTAGACTAAAGCATATGAAGGAGCAGTTCAAGCAATTACATGGCGAGTATTTTAAGGGGATTGCGGATAGAGTGCAAACATTACATATTAAACTTATGCAAGTCCAAGAAGAATTCTTTGAAGATCCCTCTTCCAATCAGCTGCAGCAGCTCAAACAAACTATTTTAGAATCCTATATTAAATACAGGAAGCTTGAAGAAAATATCCTCAGGTAAAGAGTGAAACAGGAGCATATGCGGCTAAGTGATGAAAACTCTATGTACTTTTATGCCATCATCAACCAAAGGAATATGCAAAATTTCATACATAAAGTCCTCAACTTGCAAGATGAGGAATGTTGTGCTCCCTCCACTGTTGTTGATGCTTTTATAAACTTCTATAAGTAACTGATGGGTACTTCCAATCTAGTCCAACCATTAAAACTGGAGTAGATTGGGCAAGGTGCAGTATTCTCTAGAGAGCACCAGCAGCTACTTATAGCACCAGTTACTCCTGAGGAGATTCATACTGCCCTATTTAGCATGGACAAGAATAAAGTGCCTAGTTTAGATGGGTATACTGCTGGTTTCTCCAAGCTACTTGGGGGATAATTGGGCCTGAGATCTGTGAAGCTATCATGACATTCTTTAGAAATGGCAAGCTACTTCGACAGATTAACAGTACTTTGATGACCTTAGTTGCTAAGAAGGACAATGCATCTAAGTCACGAAATTCTGGCCGATCGCACTCTGTACCGTCCTATATAAACTTATTGCTAAGGTTCTGGCTACTAGACTACAAGGTGTACTTCCCACGCTAGTCAACATGAGCCAGAGTGCATTTGTGAAAGGCAGATCTATTACGGATAATATGATGCTTGCTCATCAACTAGCGAAACATTATGAGCGAAAGCACATATCTCGACGAGCTCTACTAAAAATTTATATTTGTAAAGCCTATGATACTGTGAGCTGGGAGTTCTTAGAAGCATTGTTGCTGGCCTTTGGGTTCCTCGCAGATTTTGTCAGACTTGTCATGGTATGTATGACTACCCCATCATTTTCAGTTAATATTAATGGGACCCCATGCGGATATTTCACCAGGGCCCGGGGGCTCAGACAAGGGGACCCACTTTCTTTATACTTATTTGTTTTATGTATGGAGGTATTATCTAGGGGGTTGGGAATGGTCATGCGGGACATAGAGTTCCACTTTCATCCGAGGTGCAGTAGAGTAAAACTCTGCCATTTAATATTTGCTGATGACCTCCTTCTTTTCTCAAGAGGAGATTTGGGGTCTATCAATATGTTATGGAGATGTTTCCAATAGTTTGGGCATATGTCTAGACTGATTGCGAACCCAAACAAATATGAGATTCACTTAGGTGGTGTACCTCTTACTGATGCCAGAGATTTTGTACAAAACACTGGGTTCTTAGTAGGCTTCTTTCCTTTCTGGTATCTTGGGCTACCACTCTCTACCAAAAGACTCACCCATTCTCAATGTTAACCACTAATAGATAAAATTAAGCAAAAAATACATTCGTGGAGTGCCAAAAGACTATCTTATGCTAAAAGGAAAGTTCTGATTCAATCTGTACTAGCAGGGGTCATTACGTTTTGGTCATCTGTATTCCTCTTGTCTGAACACACTGTATGCTGCATTAAGAGCCTATGTAGCAGGTTTCTATAGTCGGGAGCTACTGATTCTAAGAAGTTAGCCCTTGTGGGATGGCCTAAAGTATGTCAGCCCCTTCAGTATGGTGGACTGGGATTTAAAGAAGTCCTGGCTTGGAATAAGGCACTCTGATAGAGATGGATTTGGAAACTAGTGCATGCTGACTTAGTTTTTGCTCAGTGGGCGTTGCATTATATGGTCAAGCGCGACAGTCTCTTCTTCATTCAAGCGCATACTGGAGATGCATGGAGCTAGAAGACAATTATATCCCTTCAAAATGATATCACATGTATTGCTGGGTCTGCTGATGAGAAGCACAAATGTTTCCAAACAACAAAGTATCAGGTTAGCAAGTGGTATGAGTTCTTTAAATATGACAGGACAAATGTCTATTGGTGGAAAGTGGTCTAGTAGCTGTTAGAAATTCATTAGCCACAAAACAATGCTGAAAGAGAGGGGAATGAATGCCTCGGACGAGTGTGCTTTTTGTGCACTAGCCGGTGGAGATTCATGCAATCATTTGTTCATTAAGTGCTCTTTCACGAGTGAAGTTTGGGGGCAGGTTTTCCTATGGGCTAGAATGGCTCGAAGGCAGTGGACATTTCAACGACAGATACGGTGGTATGCAAAACATTGTAAAGGATCATCGCACATTAGTACTTGGCGTAAAACTATTTTTACTGGTGCAATATATAAACTCTGGAAAGAACGTAACTCCAGGAAGCATCAATTTAAGAGTCGAGATGTGGATGCTATTGTTCGAACTATATAGATAACAGCATGTATCAGAGCAGAAGCTCATGTAGCTAATTAGAACGAGCTGGTGAGGATTAGATGATGTATCTGGAATTACTGCTTTGGGAAATCAATGCTAATTATTTGACTTTTCCCCCAAAAAATACATTAATAAGCAAGTAAAAATAATTACTGTATGTTGATCGCTACAAATTGAAGAAGATTCAATCAAAGCACAACGGACAACGAATAAAAAGAAAATAATATAATTGAAAACTAAGTTGTTAATTCAAGAAGATCAATGTTGTAGAC
Source organism: Carnegiea gigantea (assembly GCA_029747015.1). NCBI lineage: Eukaryota > Viridiplantae > Streptophyta > Magnoliopsida > Caryophyllales > Cactaceae > Carnegiea > Carnegiea gigantea. Next base: position 343,965 of record JAKOGI010000154.1, read on the forward strand.
CTCGATCAATGCTTGCTTAGACAGTAAATTGCCGGCGTGAACACAGAGTAATAATGGTCTTAATAATATTGCTAAAATAATGCCTATATTATTTTAAGAGAAATAATTTTTTTGTTAAGTTTGCAGTGATTGGAACACAAAAGCTAAAGCACATAAAATATTGCCTAAGTTTACTATATTCTAAATGTTCGTAGGCAGTTTGAATTTTCTTATAGTTAATTTGTTAATATTGAAGACACGCTTTAATATGAATAAGAATGATGCATACTATTAGTTAATATAAAAATTACTCTTAAAGCATATAAAATATATTATTTCTCCAACCTATTCATATACCATCAGATAGAGGAAAAACTCTAAACAACCCAGTATAGATATAATGCAATCCTTTGCTACGGTTCATTTCTCTCTCAAGATATGATTATGCCTCCCTCTTAATGTCATGCCCTTTTTTAAGAGGAATAATTTTTAAGAGGAATAATGCCTATATTATTTTAAGAGGAATAATTTTTTTGTAATTATATTTTAAGAATACTATATTTTCGAAATGCAGTGATTTTAATTCTTATTCATATTTCCTTTTAATGTTTCCATAATTAATGTTTATATTTTCCTTAATTATTTTTTTATTCCTTTTATCAGAATTGATTCATTTATTATGAATTATGAGATTAAGAGCGAGAATTAATCTTATCGTCCAAAAGTTCTATTTTTGATAATGCAGGAAAAGCCACGTCAGCACAACATTGCTTTTATATAATAGTATAGATTGGTCTAGCCATTTCCATTTCAAAAATGAAATTACTTAAAACCAAACTTCAGTTTTTAGGCCATAGTATTTTTAACGGCATTATTAGAGCTTTTCAACGATATATTGAGTTTACAAACAAATTTTCAAATGAAATCAAAGAGAAAAATCAGTTGCAAAAATTTCTTGGCAGTTTCAATTAGGTTGTAGATTTCATTCCTAAACTTAGAGAAATTTCCAAACCATTATTTCAAAGGCGTAAGAAAAATCCTCCTGTATTGTTATAAGAGCATACTCTAAAATCAACTGCATTAAGAATACAGTCAAGTCTCTCCATGTCTAAATATACCACATCCACATGCATTCACAATAGTTAAAATAGATGCATAAAATATAGGTTTTTTAGGATTCTTAGGCATCTAGATGCAATCTTGGACAATGAAGGCTCCATGAAGGAGTCTGGACTAGACCTCAACTTAAAAAAGAAATTGTATGTATTGTCTTGTGTATTTCATAATTTCTAAAAGATTTATATTACAAAACTTTCTTATTAAGAATTGAAAGGATATTTAAAATCTTGTTTCAAAATGAATTTTTGCTCACTTTCAGTCTTCGATTTTGGCATTGAATTCATTAATGAAGAGAAAAATTTCCTTCTTGACTTCTTCACCAGAAAATTCCTTCAAGCAAATTGACTTTACTTCAATTCCTTTATTTCAGATGAAGTAAAATATCAATTTTGCCCTTACTCAATCTCATAACCATATTCAAAGTATCAAAGAACTTTTTCTATTGTGCATCATAGGCCACGAATTATACTTCACTGCACTCAAAGGACCCAGATACAGTGAATATGTCATCCTTATTAAATACAATCAATGGTTCTCCAGCTCACTTTCGTCCTTCTATGCTTACTTAAAGATCATAGAGACTTATAGATCCCTTTTGCAAGAATTAAATGGTCATTTAGTACTCATCATCATGTAAAAGCCCAAACCTAATTAATATCAATAGTCAACTTAAATAATGATTAAGTTAACCAAATCAAGCCCATGCAACTCACTTTGGCATTTACAAATGTATATTTTGTAGGACTCCAACGATGCTAGAGGCCTTTGGCGAAATATATCATAACTACGCATATTTGAGATATCTCATTCAATAAATTAACCCAAACTAAATACTAAATGCCAAATGGTGAATGGTGAATAGTAATAAGAATTTTATCCTTAATAAAAGGTGCAATAAAATACTTAAGCATATACACATGCAACACACAGAAATGCATAATGATTATAAAAATAACAATAACGGTGGTGGTAGTAGCAATAGTAGTAATAGTAGTAAATGATATAATTGATATAAATTATAATAAACTCAAATAAAAAAGGGAGAAGAAATCAAAATCATGACATAGAATAAACGAGACGTGGTATGCCTTTGAGAATGAAGAACATACACCTACATTGTAATCCAATTGAGGTTAAGGGGGAAAAAGGAGGAAAAAAATAGGGAATCATTTGAAGTTGATTAAGAAAGATATTAAAAACAAGCTAGTAAAATAAATGAAAGAAAATAAGAATAAATAAATAAGAGCATATGGTGTGAGGAGAGAGAAAATTTCAATCTAATTAAGATAGAAAGAAAGCCACTTCATTTCCACCCCACTCCAAAACCAGGTGCTATTGAACAAAACCTCACCACTTTTTCTTTCTCTTCCTTTACCACCATTCGGCCATCGAGCCACTGCTCTACCATTACCTTTAGACGTTGAAGCCGCACCACCACCCCTTGGTTTTTGCTCTGTTCTTTGTATTTGTGAGCTAAAAGCCTCATCACAAATCCCTCTCTTTCATCATTTGAAAATCATGCTTCTTGTTTCTAAAGATTGACATGCAAAGTTAGATCTAGCGCTAGAAATGAATTCTTCAATCAAATTTACGTATTAATGATGGGAATTGCAGGTATTTTGCAAGATTTGTATGGCAAGTTAGAATAAGGTTGTGGGATGTCAAGAATGTGTTAATCCAAGTATGAAGGGTTTGGAAAATATAGAAGCAATTGGTTATGTAGTTCAATGACATGAGGAATTCATAAGGAAATTTTAGTATGTGCACTTGAGATGGGGAAATATAGGTTAGCACAAACAAAGAGATTGAATTTGAAATTATGCATTTGTGATTACTAAATTAAGTTGTAGTGGCAATTGGAACAGTAAAAAGAAAAGTGTTTAATATTAATGAGAGTTGAACAAGAAATACATACTGTGATACGTGGCTAAGCTCAACTTAGGGAAAGTGTAGGTCATGGAATCAAAAAATTAAACAAAACTGAAAATAGTGGCTGATTCAATAGTTACTGGTATCAATTGGTACATCTAAAAATTATGATTTTTACTTGGAAGTAGTCGCATGAGTTATCTTTCTAATGCCTCTGGAATGGCTTGATTTGGGGTTGTATAAGTCAAGTTATGAGCAATTTACTGAAACCGTGCTGATTATATTCGAGTTGTGCATGGCTTCGTTTGGGTTCACTTTTGGAGGCCTTTTTGTGGTTTTTACATTTTCCACTATAAATCAAAGCCATTGTGAATTTCCCAAGGTTTTAATATTCGGGTTTGAGGTATCAAGTTGAGATCGGAAGAAAAAAAAGTATAGATTTTCTAAGTTGACCTTGAAAATTGTCTAAAACACTCAAGATATTGTCATGGGATTGTGAGAAATGTGGCCTAGATTGTGGAATTAAGTCACAATTAAAATAAATAAATTAAAAAAATCATATTTTATGACTAATTTGGGTGTGTTAGGGATCTAGTTCTGTTATTAATAACTAATGTGCCAAGTTCTAGTCTACCTAGTAATTGCTATAATATAATTGATTGTAAAAGGATGACTTTTGTTAAAGGGTGTGGGAAGTATTCAAAACAATAAGAAAGATGGGGAAAGTGTTAAGAAATGGAAGATTATAATCAAAATATTGATGGATAAAAATAATATGAGGATTCTTGTTAAGGAGAAAAGATTAGATATGGGAACCAAAATATTAACTTGAATTAATAAGAAATCATGGGGCAGACAAGCCATGAATCTTAACTTTAGTAGTAATTGTATGATACATTAATACTTAGGATCGATTTGATGATCATTGAACCCATCTAATTAATGGCCTAAGTGCCTCTTAAATAAAATTAGACTATAGGAATTAATCTAAGAATGAAACACTTAAGGCTTGCAATGAAATTTCCAATCAAGTCATTGACCACAAAGGTTACCTTTCAATAGAAGGCAAGGCTTCTCCAAAAATCATTGAGCCAATAGACAAACATTGAATATCAGTAAGGGAGATAAATGTTAAGATATGTTTATTGTCTGTACACTTACAAAACTCATATGTTTTAGATGAAAATGTTCATATACCAATTTTAACAGAGCATCATTCTATACATGTTTTGCCACATGATAATATGAACTTGCCCAATTCCTGAGGCATATGCTTATGCATTTATATCATACCAATTATATTGTATCAATTAAACCTGGCCGGTGTCAACCGGCTTCGGTCGACTAGACTTCTCAATCAGTTTGGGTGCATAGATATAAAGGGAAAAATCAAAAGTCACTATGATCGTAATCACCATCATGAAGGGCTCATCAAGACAGTAACAGTATATCAATGGTTACGTCCTTTAAACATTGTTTTTGCACTATAGGGATAAACTATTGAGTGTCAACTCACTCTTCAAATTATTTTTAGGTTTTCTACTTTAGGTTAGGTGTCTATCAATAATAAGAAGGAGGCAAGAAAGAAGTGATTCTTGGTTTCAAGTGATGTTGGTGTCATGGGTAGTAGAAGTATTTGCATATAAAGGGAAAGTTGTGTTTAGAGTATTGACCTAAAGAGTACATTAGGATATTTGGTTCTTGTTTAGCGTTGTCCTCCTTGTAAGAAGGAGGCAAGAAAGAAGTGATTCTTGGTTTCAAGTGATGTTGGTGTCATGGGTAGTAGAAGTATTTGCATATAAAGGGAAAGTTGTGTTTAGAATATTGACCTAAAGAGTAAGCTAGGATATTTGGTTCTTGTTTAGCGTTGTCCTCTTTGTAAGATGATGGTAGCACCCCGAGTCTATATTTATTCTGCTCTGCTAATCACTAGGTAACTAGTTAGTCAAGACTAAACTAGTGGTTATGTGATTTCGGGTGTTACACATCGTACACATTAGCTGCATCGAAACCGTTCACTTCGGTCAATTCATTATAGATTATTGGCAGCAACTTGACTACACATCATTCAATTCATACAATGGGTTATTCCAAATGCATATGTATGTCCATATCATGAGAACAATTTCTTTTACTCATTAAAATCACGTCAACACACCTATTCTAGGTTTGCCAATCCATTAATTGCCAATTGCATTCAAGATACAGAGCATGGCTTATTACAAAAGCCTACAAGACTATTCCATATTGTATGACCATTGGAGGAACACTATGCAACAACGCCCCCTGAATTTCCAAAACTCAATAGCCACGAGGGTATAGTAATGAAAAATCAGCCAATACTTATCAAATTTCAACACGCTTATCAGCCATCACCATTCAAAAATATCCATGTACAACTATCCATGACTATCCTACTACTCAAGATGCTTCAATAATTTTATATTTTTACTGTTCAAGTGTCAAAAATAATATTGTTTTACTGTTTCAATAATTTTGCTTTGCTGCTCACTTTAGTTTTTGCGCTTATATAAAGGCTACAAAGTTATAACATTTCAGCAGAACTCACTTGTACCATTTTGTTTTCTTACTTTTCCTGCGCTCCTTATCCTCTCGCCCTCTGTCCTCTTGTAAGAAATCGGTTGTTGAATTCAATAACGTTGTTTTATTCAATTAATGCACAATACCTTTTTTTTAATGATTTGTTTAAATTTACTATCCAGGTTATTGTGCATTACTGTTCGCACTTCGTTACTATCAATCTTTTATTCATTTCGTTTATGGGTCACTATTCATATTTGAGTTGCTATTCATTTTTACCATTCATCGTTTACGGTTTAAGTTCCTTTAACATATTAATTTCAAAATAAAAATTAATAATTTTTAATTTTGAAATTCATATCTTAAAGAATTAACAATAAAATGAATAGTAATTCAAACGAAAGATAAATGAGTGGTAACCCAAAAAATGAATTAAATGAAATGAATAAAGGAGGAATATTACCGCAGTGTGAACAGCAAAGCACAGTAACTTAAATAGTAATTGTCAATAAAATGTCAATGAAAAATGAACAATGAATTGCATAATAATTTGAATTCAAACTTACTATTATTGATTGAGTAGCAGGCGATATCTTATAGCAAAAAAGGAAAGGATAGCAGAGGAAAAGAAGCGCCGAAAAATACGAAAGCAATATGATACAAGTGAGCTCTGCCAAAATGCTACAACTTTCGAGCCGCTGCTTAGACCCAAAAATTAGCATGCATAATAAATTGAAATTATATAAACAGTAAAATGATATTATTTCTGACCCTTGAACAATGAAAAGATAAAATCATTGAAGCATCTTGAATGGTAGCTTGATCTTAGACAGTTGTACACAGTCGTTTTTGAATGGTGATGATTGACAAGGTTGTTGAAATTTGACAGCTGTTGATTTTTCCTATTACTGTATCCTTATGGCTGTTGAGTATTGGAAATTCAGGGTGCATTGCTGCATAGGGCTCCCTTACTAGTCATACAGTCTTGAATATTCTTGTAATATGGTGCAAGTGTTATCTTGAATATGAGTAGGTGGTATTGGCGTGTAATACTCCGTACAACTACGCTGGGGTGGTTTTAATGAGTACAAGAACTAATGCTCATCATCTGAATAGATTTGCACATCTAGAATAACCCGTTGAATAAATTGAATGATATGCTGATCGAGCGATTGCCAATAATATGTGATATACAGACCATAAAACGGATTGTTCCTATATATCCAGTAGGTACCATGATGAGTATTTGATGGTTAGAGAGCTCTCACAAAAGTGATCTATACAACTTGATGATTTTTAGATATGCATAAAAGGACATAAATGAACTAGAGAGCCATTGATTTTATTTGATAAAGATGACATATTTATCATATCTGGCTCCCTTACATGCTAAAAATGAGCTATTTTTAAGGTACTTTTACACCTGTTTTATACTTGTTTTAATCATATTTTTAAGGTTTTAATTTGATTTTATTTTGTTTTGCAGGTTTTGAATAATTTTGAAATAATGCAAGGAAATGCGGGAAAAGATTGCGAAAATGCCAGGAATGAAAATTGGGCTGAATTGACTTGAACCCAGCCCAAAAGTCATCTTGTCGTTCGGCCCAAATGCAGAAAAAAGAAGAAATGAAACCTAAATCTACCTAGCTGGTCACGTGCAAGGCACGTGAACCTTTACCACCGCCCCCCCTAATTCTCCTTCTCTTACCTCTCGGTTCCCAACCCCTAAAACTAGAGCCCGAAATCCTCTTCCCTATTTTTCAGTTCTTCATTCTCAATCCCCTCCATCTCTCTCTTCCTCATCCTTCTTTCTCTTTGAACCGCTAGCACATCACGCCAACGCATCGTGCCAGCACACCCATCACCGGAAATCTCGCATCAATCGCCATCTCGCCTCATCTCCTCTGTCTACGACTCCCCTAATCGAACGGTGCAAATCGAAGCAAGGCTGAGTATTAATGGAGCTAGCGGCCATTGAAGGAGAGGTTAGGCAGTTTTAGGGTTTAATTAGGTTTTAGTTTAACATTTCTTAGGTTTAATTTTAGGTTGTTTGTTTTAATTTTCAATATTAGCGATTTAGGGTTTGATCTGTTTCGAGTTGTGATTCAAATTTGCAGCTTGCAATTTAAGGTTGAATTTTGAGTTTAATTTCGTTTATGATTTTAAGGTTAATTTTAGGTTTAATTTCAAGTTTAATTTCGGGTTTCAGGAACTTAGGGCTGTTCTCAATTGAATGTCGGTTTGCCTAGCTTCGAATTTTATGTAATACTGCTATAATTTTTGAGTTTTTCAGTACTAATTCACCGTTTTGGTGTGATTTTGCAAATTTTAGATGTTGGTTTTGTTGAATTTAGGTCACAACTCCCCCTCCCCTAAATCTGCCCTATTCGTCTTGTTTCTTTGTTTGTTAATTCAAACCTGATGATGGTGAATCTGCCATTATGAGCAAGCTTTGGAAGCTCGTGTATGGTTGTTTTCAGTTGGAGTGTTGAAGTCCATTCCTCTGTTCTGGTATTGCATCGTTGCTCGACTCCTCTGTTTGTTCTGCTCTTGAATCCCTCCCCCTTTGCTCAGTTTTTTTTTCTTTTTTTTTTTTTTGTTTGTTTAATTTGATTGGGTTGATTATATTGTGTTTGGAAGTAGTTGAATTCATTAGAATAGTTGATTCTGGAACTTGTTCGGTCAGGCATGAGTGTTGAATTGATTATGAATAGCTGGAGGCTGTTTCTGTTGATGCAATTTTGGTTATGAATAGTTGAGATTCTACTCTTGCTTCCAGTTTTCGTTTCCTGTAACTGGAAGATCAATAATGGTTGAGGAATGATGGTTTCCCCCCCTATTCAGTCTTTGCTTAATGTGAAACCCACTCCTGATTGTTTTGGTAATGTGATCGTTGTAGTTTCAGATTTTAATGGTTTCAAGTGGTTGTCGCAGTTTTGGTAATTTCATAATAATAGGGTTGATTGCTTTGATTTAGTAGTCGTTTATGTTTACTTGGTAATGTTTAACTCTTTGATTTTGGTAGCGTTGAATGATGAATGGTGTTGAATGCATAGTTTCCTCAGTGTGCTTACATTTAGTCGAATGCTTAGATTTAGTTCGTTTTAGTCATTTATCTTAAGTTGAATACTTATGTTTTCCTTGAACGATTTAATTTGGTTTAGTGTAGATCACATTAGGGTAATTAGTTAATCCACCCTTTAGTAACTTTAATCTCATCCTCGTCCCTGTGGAGACGACCCTCAAGTACTACAGCGAGAGTTGTATGCGTGTGGTCCTTTTTATTTAAACTCTAAATTTTTCCAACAAGTTTTTGGCACCGTTACCGGAGACGACGGTATGAGATTAGGTCATATTTTTATTTTCTTAGCTCCTTTCTTATTCGTTGCTTCGATTTGTCTATTTCATTATTAGTTGTGATTTGGTTTATTAGTTGTAATTTGTTTAAGTGATTTGTTTTGGTCATTCCGTAACTTTATCTTGGTATCGACTCTTACTTTCTTTATTTTGGTATCGTTTTACTTAGTTTAGTCATTTCGTGAAAAAATTCAAAAATCCAAAAAAATTAGAAAAGTTAAAATCCAAAAAAATTTTGAAAAATTTGAAAACCATTAAAAAAATTTTGAAAATCCAAAAACGAAAAAATAAATTGAAAATTGAAAACCCCTAAAAATTGAAAATTTTTTTTAAAAAACTTTAAAAAAAACAAAATGCTAGTTTTCCATTTCCCGCAGTATGAGCACGAACCTTTTTGGCGTTATCTTTCAAGGCTTAATGAATATCGTACTCAACTGAATCATAATTTCGAAAAATGAGAAATATGTGAGGTCATTGCTGTGGGTGTAAATGTTGAGTCAAGGAGTTATATTGAATCACTTTGTCCTGGAGGTTTAATAGAATTATTATCTAAAACTCAGGATGAGGTTTGGGATTTCTTTGAAAAATTACCTGGGGAAACCTATGCGTCTGAATAAGCTAACGAGACTTTTAGATACTCAGCTCATGAAGAGTATGATTTTCAGGCTAATTCTTACCCTTCAGACTACTTTATGAATTCATATGACCCATCTTATTCTTGTGTGCCTTCTGTCTTGTGCGATTATTGTGAATCTCCTGATCATAATGCTTATACTTGTCCTTTTTCGTGCTTATGTTGATGCTATTTGTGCAAATTTTGAAAAGAAGATTAATGAATTGACTGATCAAATAGTAGAGACAATGAAAAAGAGAATTACTGAATACTCTCCATGTTTTAATCAAAATAAGGAGACTTATAGTGAGATTGATGCTAGTTTAGGACCTCCTAAACCGGACATTAGTCTCTATGATGATTGTAAACCCTCTTATTCTGCTAGGCTTTATTTGAATGAAAACATGCCTTTGCCTAATCTAGAACTAGAGAGTGATCTCCCTACGTCTCTATCAACAGACCTTGCGTACGTCACTAGCTCACCCAAAGATGTCACTGAGGATGTCTTAGTTTATGTCGACCTACCCACCACTCTGAACGACTTTTGTGAATTTGATGTGGGTGAACAATCTGATATTGTTAGTGAGTTAGATATAAGCATCACGCCTAAAGTTAAGCCTCATGATTTAGATGATTCTATAGATATTTCACAGGAGTTACATGATGAGGTAAGTGAACCCACTATTTTAGACTTTGATGATGATATTCTTTCTGCAGAATATGAATCTTTTTTATATGAGCTTGATGCTACTGAAGGTCTTGATTTAGGTTTTCATGTTGAATATGAAGCATTCTCTTTTGATTCCATCATTCCTGACCTTCTATTTAAATTAGATGGTAATATTCTGCATATAGAATATGAATCTTTGTGTGGGTTTGATGTCGATACGAGTTTGAATGAGGATTTCTGTGCTGAATATGGATCATTTTCTGTTGACCCCATCCAAACTGACTTCCTTTCTGAATATTGCGAGTCTGAGATCATTGCCACTAAGAATTTTGCTTTAGACCAGACTCTTGTGCATATTGGACTTAACAGACTTGTGAATTGTGCACCCCCTATGTTGCCTAGATTGCGCGTTCATGCTGATATAGTTTCTAGGCCAATGACCTTCATACTGGCTCATTCTGAGTATGTTCATTTCCTTTCTAATTGGGTCCAACTGTTTGATAAGTTGAAGCGGGCCCTTACCTATGCTTTATTGGCTATGTGGGTGTACTCTTTCTGGTTTTAACTCACTGCTTTTCACTATTGCTATATTATTGAGAGTTGGGCTTCTTTGTTTGATAAGCTGTTACGTGCTTTAATGAGTTTTGATTTAAGTAGCAACTTTCAGCTTAATATGGAGTGGCTGATGCTCCATAAGCCTCATTTGCATAATCTTCGTGAGGTATAGTTTGCGTATAATCTGTATCCAACCTGGTATGATCGTTCCACCCTTCTTTTCTTTTTCATTTCTTTTCTTTCTTTTTTGTAATTAGTTGTAGATAGTTAGGATTGTGAATATATGGGTGATCAATCTTGAGGAGTAATTTGGGATATGTTGAGCCATGTAGGCTATGATCACCCTTAGTTGTGTTCTGGTTTTGTGAATACTTGTTAGTTGTGGATATCTAGGGTTGTTTTTTTATGCTTCACTTTGTTTTGTTTCCTTAGTTTGATGAGTTTTGTTTTTCTTTGGTTTAGTGTTTGTTAATAGTTTCTTTTTGTGCCCTTTTTGGTGTTTTAGTGACTTTGTTTTGGGTCTTTCATTTTGTTTTTCTTTTCTTTTGCCTTTTGTCTCGATTTAAGTTTTTTTTGGTTTAGTTTGGGATTTAGTAGGTCCTTAATTTTGTTTTGTTTCTATTTTGGTGATTATGTGTGTTTTAGTCTAGTTTTGTTTAGTTTGGCTTAGTTTTGATTTTGTTTTTGGTTTTGATTTTTATTTTTCATTTGCTTTCTTTTGTGATTTTGGTCTTTGGTTTTTGTAAATAAGTATGTTTGAGTCTTATTTTGTTTTAGTTTAGCTTATATTTTGGTTTTGGTTATGTAGTGGTTTGGATTGTTTTAGAGGGTTTTGTTTTGATTTTTGTGAATATGTGTGTTTGCTTTGGTTTTAGTTTTGATTTTGGCTTTCTTTTGTGATTTTGTTTTTCTTGGCTTTTGTAAATATGTGTGTGTTTGGTTTTGTTTGGTTTTTGGTGTTGTTTTTGATTTTTGGTGGTGTTCTAGTTGTATATATTTGTAGTTTTACGATTGTATAACTGATGTGCTTGCTTTTTTGAGCCTTAGTTCCCACAATGAGGACATTGTGAAGTTTTAGTGTGGGGGTGAGGTGCCCATTTTTGAAAATTTTTGAAGATTTTTGTTGTTTTTGGGGACATGTGCACTTTTTTTGATTAACTTAAATTCCCTGTGCTTTATTTATTAGATTGTATATAAGTAGGATGTGCATGATAGTTCTTCAACCTCAAATATGATATTCTAAGCCTCAATTCTAACCACAGTGTTCATTATAGGTTGTGTAATCCAGTCCTTGTTTATTCCTTCATCATTGTCTTTAGGTCTTAGGTTTTCATGAATGATTCTTCCACTAGCTTGTGACATGATCACTCTAAAAAAAAATTGAAAAAAAAGTGTATTATGAATAATAAAGAAAAGAAAAAGTGATGGAATAAAATTTGGAATGACAAGTATCCCTTTGAGGCATGCGCTACCGGGCGTTATCCTTTGAGGCACGTGCTACTGGGTGTTATCCTTTGAGGCAATATTGCTATTGGGAAAGCTTGCTTCCAAAGTCAGTATGATAATAATGTAGTTGTGTCAGTCAAGTGGGATTGAGTCTAATTCTGCTAAATCTAAACCCTGGGATGATGATACATTTGCACACGAGGACCGGGATGGATTTAGAATCTTAATGTTCAATGGGGTGAAAAATTAGTACTCTGATGTTATTTAGAAGGTAGAGGACTTTGAAATACATTCTGTACATATGCAGGCTAATAACTTGGTTACATGGATGATTTAGCTAGTTAGAATGTGTGTATATCTTTCCCAAATTTTGTACATATTTGTTTTGAGAAAAACCCAAAAAGATTTTCTTTTATTTTATTTTTAAAATAATTTTTGTGGGTAGTTCACTTGAAAACCCTCATGAGACCTCACTCGTCCACTTGGGAGACCGAGGGATTTAAAGGGCTTGTTGCATACGCTAAATGCAACCGTGATTCCTACGACAGTGAGTTAGGATTCTCTTTTTCCTTATTTTCCATTTTTAGTTAGTTTAATTTATTTTACTCGAGGACGAGCAAAATCTTGGTATGGGAGTATTTGTTCACATTAAAAATGAGCTATTTTTAAGGCACTTTTACACCTGTTTTATGCTCGTTTTAATCGTATTTTTAAGGTTTTAGTTTGATTTTATTTTGTTTTGCAGGTTTTGAATAATTTTGAAATAATGTAAGGAAATGCGAGAAAAAGATGGCAAAAATGCCGGGAATGAAAATTCGGCCGAATTGACTCGAACCCAGCCCAAAAGTCATCTTGTCGTTTAGCCCAAATGCAAGAAAAAAAAGAAGAAATGAAACCTAAATCTACCTAACCGGTCACGTGCAAGGCACATGAACCCTTACCACCGCCCCCCCAATTCTCCTTCTCTCACCTCTCGGTTCCCAACCCCCAAAACCAGAGCCCGAAATCCTCTTCCCCATTTTTCAGTTCTTCATTCCCGATCCCCTCCATCTCTCTCTTCCTCATCCATCTTTCTCTTCGAACCGCCAGCACATCACGCCAGCGCATCGTGTCAGCTTTTGCATCAATCACCATCTCGCCTCATCTCCTCTGTCCACGACTTCCCCAATCGAATGGTGCAAATCGAAGCAAGGTTGAGTATAAATGGAGCTAGCGGCTATTGAAGGAGAGGTTAGGCAGTCTTAGGGTTTAATTAGATTTTAGTTTAACGTTTTTTTAGGTTTAATTTTAGGTTGGCCGTTTTAATTTTCAATATTAGTGATTTAGGGTTTGATCTGTTTCGAGTTGTGATTCGAATTTGCAGCTTGCAATTTAAGGTTGAATTTTGAGTTTAATCTCGTTTATGATTTTAAGGTTAATTTTAGGTTTAATTTTAAGTTTAATTTTGGGTTTCAGGAACTTAGGGTTGTTCTCAGTTGGATGTTGGTTTGCCTAGCTTCGAATTTTATGTAATACTGCTATAATTTTTGAGTTTTTTAGTAGTAATTCACCATTTTGGTGTGATTTTGCAAATCTTGGATGTTGGTTTTGTTGAATTTAAGTCACAATTCCCCCTCCCCTGAATCTGCCCTATTCGTCTTGTTTCTCTGTTTGTTAATTCGAACCTGATGATGGTGAATCTGCCACTGTAAGCAAGCTTTGGAAGCTCGTGTATGGTTGTTTTCAGTTGGAATGTTAAAGTCCATTCCTCTGTTCTGGTATTGCATCGTTGCTCGACTCCTCTGTTTGTTTTGCTCTTGAATCCCTCACCCTTTGCTCAGGTTTTTTTTTTTTTTTTTTTTTTGGGTTTGTTTAATTTGATTGGGTTGATTATATTGTGTTTAGAAGTAGTTGAATTCATTAGAATAGCTGATTCTGGAACTTGTTCAGTTTGGGACCTTCAATGAGGGTTGTTTAGGCATGAGTGTTGAATTGATTTTGAATAGCTGGAGGCTGTTTCTGTTGATGCAATTTTGGTTATGAATAGCTAAGATTCTGCTTTTGCTTCCAGTTTTCGTTTCCTGCAACTGGAAGATCAATAATGGTTGAGGAATGATGGTTCCCCCCCTCCGTTCAGTCTTTGCTTAATGTGAAACCCAGTCCTGATTGTTTTGGTAATGTGATCGTTGTAGTTTCAGATTTTAATGGTTTCAAGTGTTGTCTCAGTTTTGGTAATTTCATAATAATAGGGTTGATTGCTTTGATTTAGTAGTCGTTTATATTTACTTGGTAATGTTTAACTCTTTGATTTTGGTAGCATTGAATGATGAATGGCGTTGAATGCATAGTTTTCTTAGTGTGCTTACATTTAGTCGAATGCTTAGATTTAGTTCATTTTAGTCATTTAACTTAAGTTGAATACTTATGTTTTCCTTGAACGATTTAATTTGGTTTAGTGTAGATCACGTTAGGGTAATTAGTTAATCCACCCTTTAGTGACTTTAATCTCATCCTCGTCCTTGTGGAGACTACCCTCAAGTACTACAGCGAGAGCTGTATGCTTGTGGTTCTTTTTATTTAAACTCTAAATTTTTTCAACATTTTTAAATATGCATAAAAAGACATAAATGAACTAGAGAGCTATTGATTTTATTTGATAAAGATGACATATTTATCGTATTTGGCTCCTTTACATTCAGTAAAAGCATAGCTCATGCTCTTTGATGTAAAAGAGAAGAGATTCTTGAATGTTTCGAAGGTAGTTTGAATTTTGAGTGGGGGTGGAATTGAATGTGGACTATATCTGGAATAAAGAAACTGAAGCAAAGTTACTTTCTCGGAAGAAATTCTCGAGTAAGGAACAAGAAGGGAACTTTTCCTCCCATTAATGAATTCAATATGAAAATCAAAAATTGAAAGTATGGCTTGCCAACGAGCAAAAGTTTGTTTTGATACAAGATTTTGAACATACTTTTGTAAACCTTCTTTGAGTTATTTACTTTTTAGCACCCTAGCTGTGGTGTCTGAATGTTTGGAACGACGAAGTTCAAGAATGAATTCTTCGGAGCCTCAAGGTTTGAGGAAAATGACTTTCTGATCTTTTTAGTATTATTTTGGTCCGGAACTTTCAAAAATTTTCAACTTTGGCCCAAATGGGATACTTTAGATAATTTTACTATTTTTTGATTTCTTCAAGAAAGATGCTTGTAATAAACAATTTAACTCCTTATAATGACTTTATTGGTGCCAGTTTATCACAATCTACTACTTATTTCATTAATATTACATTTTCTGTGATTATAGGCCTACCATGCTTAGAAACAATTAAAGCTTAATTAGAGAGTTTTGACAATTACCTGAACTTAGTCGGTGCTAGACCCTGGCGTTCCTCTAACTTCCAGTTTATAGAGATCACTAATCTCAACCACACCTTCCTTAGATCAGGTATAACATAAATATATTTTATTTCCTACCTCAGACTGTAGTCATTAGTCAAGTTTTTAGTTTAAAGGATAGTGAGGCTCTAATCAAGAAATCATAATATTAAAGACATAAGGTCTGATTGAATAATGTTTCCTACTAGAAAACTTTTTTACTAAAAAATTGAAAGTGGAAATATTATAATCGAATGATTGAAGAGGGGCTCAAGTTACTAAGATCATTAGAAATGCTTGCTCATAGAGAAATGGAGATTCCCGATTTCTCTTTTGCTCAAATATGCTGAAATGACTGTGTCCCTTCTCAGTACTCAGCCTCTCCTTTTTTTGAGGAGATAGAGTATATATGATGTCCTAATAGCTATAGCATACACTGATATTTCATGATTACAGCTGTCCTTACATAGCTACAGTAGACAACATCATTTTACTAACTTGACAGTTGAAAAAATAGTATAATAATGAAGCAATAACTTTTCAGAGCCTTTAATGCTGACACGACTAGTCATCCATATTGAGATTCTGTATGCCTTCATCTCCAATAATGTCTTCCAGTTCATCATTATCCAGATAATTATCCAAATGTTCAACAAGTTGAAGATGCTCTAGATCGCATTACTCAAATAATTCATGAAGGTATTTCTTTTCTTTTTTTTTGATAAGAATTTTCCAACTCTGACATCAAAGAGATAATCAAAAACTTATTTTGAAGTAGCTCCTTCTACCTTCATATATTTGCTGAGATCATCATAATAAACGAAAGTAGTGTTCCCACAATGTATTAGTGGTCTTTCCAGTTCAATTAGTGCCCACATTTGATGATAAATATTATAAAAACTAATGGCTCTTGCTAAAACAAGATCACTAACTACTTATCGTTTTAGAAACCATTCTTGTCATTGATAATTGGGATCTTCTAAATCAACTGATTAGACAAGATAATGGGCTGGTTTGGATTTTTCATTTTCATACTCAATTACTGCGCAACTACCTCGACATACAAACTTCTAATGTGTGAAATTTTTGTTGGACCTTCTGGAGATGTGAGAATCCAATGGATCATTCTAAACATTCATTGCTGAAACTTAATTAGTCTTAAGAAGAATGAGAACTTTGGATCTATGATTTCCATGACGTAAGCTACCATTACATATTCTCAGGCTTTCATGATGGGGTCATCTGGAGATATTGAACTTATTAGAAAATATAATACCATCAATTCTAGATCTATCAGGAAACAATATCGTGGTATTCAATGATTCCCAAATATCATAAGAATAATTATGATAATAGTCGATATATACTGCATACTAGTCATTGAACCATTTTTCTTGAACATGGGAACTTATTTTTTCTTGAATATCATAAGGACACCTTAGGTAATTCATTTGTAACTCTAAAAGCCTGAAACTTTGTGCTATTATATAGGTAGTAAACAATAGACCAAAGCGTGATCCACTTTTTGTGTGAAATTCCAAAATATCCATAAGAATTCTACTAGAAAGAGAAACCCGTTCTAGCAATGATGGCATTTCATTTTGGATTTCCTCCTGTTCCGACAGGAGTTATGCTTTGATAATCACCATTGGCGAGTTCTTGAGTTAAACTATTTGCTAGAGAAATCTTTGATCCCTGTATATGTTCAATAGAGAAAGAGAACTGGGTAAGCCATAGTTGTCGACGCATGAGTTGCCCTTGCGCTTGCATATTTGACAAATTTTATTTCACAAAACCAAGTATTTCTTTACAATCAGTTCGAATAAGAAAAAGGTTTTGCAGCCAAAAGGATTAAGAACTTTTCAATTCCCCTTATCACTATAAGGATTTCTTTTTGCATCGTGGGATAATTGTATTCTACTTTATGAAAACTTCCATTGCAATACTTGCTGAGTTTTTGTCCTTCTTTGATTTTGAATACTACAGTCCAGTGCTCATTGTTGGCATCTATCTCAAGAATTTCTACTGTAATGGTTTTCTCAATCTTCAATGAAATCTAAAGTATAGATAAGACATTCAACAAACCTTTCTAATTGTTGCTTATGTTCTATCTTTTCAGGAAGATTTTCTATTTTTTAAGAATATTCTTTTGTAGGATGATTTGTCCAACTTTTATCTTTAGACCTAAAAACTCGATTTTTTGTTCATCATAAATGCCCTTGTTCTTACCAAGGTTAATACTATGTTCAACGCATCTTTGGGGGA
Source organism: Carnegiea gigantea (assembly GCA_029747015.1). Taxonomy (NCBI): domain Eukaryota; kingdom Viridiplantae; phylum Streptophyta; class Magnoliopsida; order Caryophyllales; family Cactaceae; genus Carnegiea; species Carnegiea gigantea. Next base: position 361,732 of record JAKOGI010000154.1, read on the forward strand.
CAGCTAAGACATCATCTTGGTATTGCTCTATGGTTTTGGAAAAGACAAGGATATCATTAATGTAAAGTAGACAACAATGATTAAGATCTTTGAAGACATTATCCATTATTCTTTGGAATATTTTAGGTGCATTTTTAAAACCAAATGACGTTACTATCCACTCATAGTATCCTTGAGGGGCATAAAAATAGTTAAAGGAATGCTTTCTTCATCTATTTTTATCTGCCAGTATCACTTTTGCAATTCATTTTCGAGAAGCAGGAGGCTCTGTAAATTCTATTGAAAAGAACTATTTTATTAGGAATATAACAACCATCAAAGATGATATTATCATTAAGTTTTTTGCAATTGATTACCATTCTAGCTTTTTTTTCTTCAGCATGATTTCTTACCATAAAAGCGGAACTGGTGTGAGAACTCTTGATATTCGTGATTAATCATCTATCTAGAAGTTCTTTAACTTGTTTATCAAATTCTTGGATATTCTTGTGTGTATATACTATTTGTTTGACTCAAATAATAGTGCTGGGATTTAACAAAGTAATCTTTGCAAATGTTTTATCTTTATCCCAAAATTTCAGTGGGTTATTAGAGTAGAGTTCTTTGTATAATTGCTCTTATGGTTCAGTAATCTGCTCTTTAATAGATAACTCAAGTAGTGCATTGTTAGTACTATCTCACGTTGTGCAGACATTACCTTCTCACCATGCTGACTACGTGTAAACTCAATTTTCCGATGAGTGTAAGCTTATGAGTAAGTACGTGTGTGACATACTGGAAGGAGACCTAGAGATAAAAGATTGTGAGTATGATGTGGGACAAGTTAATCTCATTAATTGAGAAAACATCCTTAGGCATAACAAAGATAGAAAATACAGGTATATCCATGTTGGAAGTTAATCTCATTAATTGGAAAAAGCATCCTTAGGCATAACAAAGATAGAAAGTACAAGTATATCAAGGTTGGAAGTGTCCAAGTGCAAATTACTCCATTGCAATATTACGGCAAAGATATTGATCTTTATGCATTGCGCTGTGATATTAGGCATACCAAATTTAATAATCAAATTATCACAGGAATTAAAACCAATTTATCTAATAGACTAGTAGAATTCAATTGTTGACCTGGATATTATATGAGCTTAAAAGATGAATTTACCAAAGACTTCATATCCCTTAAAATAAAAATAGTTGGGATGAACATGAAAAGAGGAGGATACCCACTGAGGATATTTTGAAAAATAATATATAAATTAGATAATACTATAGATCCAAGACTAAGGTAATGATGATAGAGGCATAAAAATTTAAAAGTCCCACTCCTATGCAAAAAATCTAATGGATAAAATCCAATCCTCAAGAGATAAAAATTGATAGGTCTTGAGTATCTAGCTTTACTAATCTCGCAAAAATTAATAACAAAAATGTAATAAAAGTTGATAAGAGCATTAAAATTACCATTAAATCTCAATTATTAAGAAGCGCGATTAGAATGAGGAGAATGGCCCTCATCAGCTGAAGAAGAGCTTGAAGAAGATGATACAGTTAGCATTACTAGTGAAATGAGTAGAATGAGTTTTGAACCCGCAAGACACAGTGTAGACCAAATTATGAGCCTAAATAGAAAAGTCATTGGATATAAAATAAGAACTGTTAGTCAGCCAATCTATGAGGATGAATTAGTCAAAAATATTACTGTAAAGATGTGCTATGAAGTCACCAACACAAATTATAATAGCATTTATATCCCAATAAATGTAAGTTTAGAGGGATATAATAAATATGAATTGTGTACCTATATAGATAGTGATTGTTTTATTTATTTTGGAAAAAGATATTTATTTTCAGAATTTATGTGGAAGAAAGCCAAGAATCCTTTACAAGTAAGCACAGTTGACAATAGCATAATGAGCCATAAGGAGACCATAGAAGGGTTATGCATAGAAAAAGGAGTCTAATGCATTATACTAGTTCTATGGGCTACTGATCAACCATCTCAATAGTTGTGGGAATTATATAAAAAGTTCAATAGTAACTTGTCCCCTTGAAATTAATTGCAAAATAGTTTAATGGTTCACAAAATTTAATTTCATACTTGTGGGTTCAGAAATTTATGCACTATACTTCGATGGTACAAAAAGTAAATAATTCACCTTCTTTTGCACTTTTGTAATCAATTCTTAATAGATGTTTTTGAATATAAATCATTTTAAAATTTTAAAATACATAAGACAAGAAAAGTTTGGACTATTTTTTCAACTTGAATTGTACAAACTAAAGCAAAATGCCTCTCTAAACTTTTTCTGCTTTGTTTTCGTGGAATAGTAGGTATTCTAATATTTATAAATCTAGGGTTAATCATAATTAGTCTCTCTATAGTTTTATAATTCAAGGGTAAGGCTACTTCACCAGACCCTTACACCCCATCTGGTGGTAGGATTTTTAGGTATTTAGTTTGGATTTGGATAATGAAGTTGAGGTCCAGTCCTGACTCCACTATGGAATCTTACTAATTGTTTAGGATTTGGTTCTAGTCGTTGCTTAAGAATTCCTCCATAGCATATATCTAACACATTTGTTTCAACTATCATGAATGCATGTGGATGCGATATGCCTAGACATGGGAGAAATTGACTTTATTCTTATGTGCTTGACTATTTGAATATGCTTTTAAGACCATACAGGAGGATTTTTTTTCAAGCCTTTAAACTAATGGTTTGCAAATTTCTCTAAGTTTAGGAAAAATTTGCAACATAATTGAAACAATAAAGAAATCTTGGTAATTGATTTTTATCTTTGATTTCATCTGAAAATTTGTCTACAAAGTAAATAGATAGTTGACCAGGTGTAATACTGCTATTAAAAATAAGCCAAATTTTAGTTTGAAATAATTTCTTTTTTAAAGCAGAAACAGTTAAGCCATTTCTTTTAATGATATTGAGAATTGTATTTGGCTGCTTGAAATATTGGTCTAAATTTTTGAATGGATAAGAACACCATCAATGTAAGCAATTGAAAATTCAATATAATTATTGAGTATATTATTCATAATATGTTGAAATTTCGAAGAGGCATTTTTGAGTCCGATGACCTCATATTCCATTTGTGGTGTCGAAATGGAGCAGTGAAAGTAGTTTTTGTATCTAAGGCTTTTGGCAGTTTGCTAGAAACCAGATTTCATATCAAATTTTGAAAGTATTTTTCATCATATAGCCTTCTTATAAGTCCTTTTGTTGAAAATTGGATATCTTATCTATTGAAAACTTTGATCAGTAGTTTGTAATTAGCGATTAACTAGGAATACCATGTTACTTTTCAACTTGATTAAGACATAAAAGGCATCACAATTCCAAGAAGATTTGAAAGGCCTAGTAAGCTTTTTGTCTAATAAAGATTGAATTTCTATTTTACAAAATTCTAAAAGCTCTTTATTCATTTGAATATGGCGTGCTTTTGTTGGAATATCTCTTTCATCAAAATCCTTTTCCTTTGATAACTCTAGAACATTTCGTTTTCTATCCAAAAAAGCATTTGGAATATTGGCACTAACATAGCCTTCAAATAATTTCTTAATCTTTTGAATTTTTTGTTGAATAGTTGGCATAGTAAGCTGTTCCTCAAAGCTTACTTGAGCAATTTCTATTCGAGGAAAAGCTATTTGCTTTTCTTTAGCACAAAGGCTTTAGAAAATGAAGTTTTCTTGAAGAACTAAAATATCTTTATTTTTAAGTAGAAAAGCAAATTCAAATTTAATTTCTTTTCTAAGAATATTTGAATAAACTCCTCTAGAATCGATACTAAATGGATATATCTGAGTAAGGAAGGGACGTCTCAAAATAAGCTTTTGACTTATATCTTTAATAAGAATCAATGAACTTTTGAAATAATATTCTTTATTAGAACTATAAGCATTCAAAAAAATTAATTTTTAATGGAATTTTGTAAGTGCTATGAAGCTGCTCTTTTGCTTTTTCATAATATTGAGAAGTGATTAATTATTCTTTAGTGCTATTTTGATTTGTACGATTATCAAGGATTGCTATTGTTTTTAATTCAAAATTAACTTTGATTTTTAAAGTGGTATAAATATACTATTTAATGAAATTAATTTGATTAACAAATTATTGATTAGGGGATAAACTGTTGGAATCAGATTTCTTTTGATTAATATTTTCTTGAATTTTTGAAGGGTATAGGTGTTTTGATTGAATAAGAATACCTTTGAATTCTTGAGTTTTAAGATTATTTGTACAAAATCTTTTATTTTTATTGGCCATATGCCTGGTTTTTCCATGTTTAAGGCATGTTATTATCTTAGATATTTTTCTTTTTAAGTTTTTCTTTTCGAGATTTGAAATAATAATTTTTAAATTTCTTCTTTGTTTTATAATGAATGGAGCCTTTAATTTTGGAAAACTTTTGGAATTATTTTTGGTAACTTGAATAAAATATGTTTCACTAGATTTTGAATCTGAATTCTCAATTTGATTGATGTAGGCTACTAAAAATTCAGCTTTTTCCAACGGATTTTATGATGAAAAAAGCAACATTTTCCGACGGATATTCCAACTGACAGCATTCGTCAAAATAAGGGCGGTCAGGAATGCATTCCGACGAAAATCGCAAGTCTATCGAACTGCTTCTCCGACAAAATTCCGACGGAATTGGGCGTCCGACGGACTCATCCGTTGGATGCAAAAAAAGCTCGAAAAAAATTTCCAAAAAAATTGATTTTTTTTGCGGATTCCGTCGGAATCTCAAACCCGTCGGATTCCGTTGGAAATTCCATCAAAACCCGTCGAAATTCCATCGACATTTTTAAATTTTATTTAAAAAATATAAAATATATTACCCAACTATATAACATTTTCCAACATATCTAATACACAATAAATTCTCATCATTGACGTTAAAATTGATATTAGCATTAAATTATGCTTAATTAATAAAAAATGATATTCTTTAATGACAAAGTGCAAAATAGGCCCCTCAGAAAATCCATCGGAATTCTAGCGAATTTGTTAGAATCCGTCGAAATTTCGTCGGAGATTCCAACGGATCTATTTTTCATCGGAATATTCTATCAGAATACGCGGAATTTTTAGTAGTGGATGGCTTATGACCAGAAAGGATTTGTTTTTGTGATATGGGTTTTTCTAACTTTTCAAGGGCTTGGAAAGTTTTTTGAAATAATTCAGTTTCTTTCCTAGTGTTATCTCCTAAATTTCCTATGAGAATACAAGGAACTGCTCCAATGTGTATGCTAAAAGCATCGAATAAAGGTGGACTTACTCTGCAAAAATTTCTTAATTCTAGGTGATTCGAATTAATGTTTACTACGATTTTCTCCTAGATGGGCTGTTACTGGTCCAGTTGAGTAGCCACGGTATGTAAAATTTAATTGGAATAATTATCTTTTTTCTACGGAATTTCTCTTGAGTCATAGTTATCCTTAAGTTTTTGCCTAATTCTTTGGGAAATTAAGGTTAGCAACCCAAACACAAATTTTTCCTTCTAACAATTTTCATTGGCTTCTTTTCTTTGTAGTAGATAGGTAAGGAACATATCTTTCTATCATATGTAATCGCTTAGACTTAGGAATCTCAGATTTTGAATTATTTCTAAATGGGAAGATGTTAATTCTTCAGTATTTTCTATGAAGTATATGATTATGGTATAAATAACATATTCTACTACATCATATTTATAGATCTTGAATGATTTCTGTTGACCTTTGTAGTTGATGGTGTAAGATATTCATTCTATCATATTTGATAAGAATATTATCCCATCAATTTTCTAGTTGACATGTAAGGCCAGAAGCAAGGAGTTTTGCAACATCTTTCGTCTGGGTGTACATTATTCTGTCCAAATTCGGACCGCACTGGACTGGTCCGCACTGATTGCATTCGGTCTGGTCCTCGGTCCAAAAAATTCCCTTATTTGGTCCTCGGTCTGGACGGATGATCAACTATTTTTTTTAAAATAAAATAAAAGCGGCTCGTGATTTGCTTCTTTGGTTTCATCGTATGCTCAGTCGCATCAATTTCCATCACTTCAAATATAGATCTCTATAACCCCTCTATACGCTTTGGAATTTGCAGTATGATATTTTTACATCAGTTGTTTTCAATTTGTTATGAGTTTGAGACTTTGTTTTTATTTTTTTGGTCAAAGACTGCTACCAAGTGCCGACTCATGCTATTTAACATTAGCAAACAAAACCAATAATTGGAATTAGCAAACAAAACCAACAATAACATGATTTTGGCTGAAATTAATTGAGTCCAATAAGTTTTATTCCAACCGCACTTGAAAATCAATTCGGTCTATTTCGGTCGGTCGCGGTCCCGGTCCGTCTCTTGTTTAGTTTGATCCTCGGTCCATCCTTAATCAGTCTTCGCTCCAACCGTGTTTGATCCGATCCGGTTCGGGTTTGGATCAATAAACACTCCTATCTTCGTTATAAACCCCTTTTGCAATATATAAAGTTGCATAAATACCCATTTCTTGAAGAGTTTTGGGAATTTCACATTTTGAATTTCCATCTATATTCCACTCAAAAATAGTATTTCCATCATAATTGGATTGATTTAATAATTTATTACTTTCAAGTTAAAGATAGGGGGTAGGTTTAGGGTAATGGCTGATTTTGGTTTCTTATTTTTCATCTGTTATGCTAGGTACCTAATTCATTATTTGAGTTTCATTGAAATTATTTTTAATAGTTTGAATAAGAGTTGAATTATCCAATGTACTAGATTTAGAATATGAGCTTTTAGATTGATAAGCGGAAACAGGATAGTTCATCAGTACAAAACATTTCTTTTGAATGGGAATTTTCAAAAGCTTTTGGAATTTCTTGCTTTGGAAATGTATCGATGGTAGAGTCACTTTTAATGACAAGAGTAGACGAAGTATGAGATTATGCGATAAGTTTCACTCTATGACATGATGGATTTATTGTAATGAGGAATAGAAATGTGATGTTTTGAAAGATCGTTATTTAGCGAATCGAAGAAAGGTATATTTTCTTTTATTTTGGCTAATTCAATAAATAGCTTTGAGTAATTGTTCCATAACTTTAGAAAAGTAAGAAAAGAACCAGTCTCGGTATGTTAGATTGTAATCTCAATAAAACTCTTTATTAAGATAGACTTCATTAACTTGAAATTTGATTTTGTTTGTCTCGAAAGAAATCTTCTCTTGAAAAGTTTGATTAGTAGAAGATGTCGATTTAATAAGTTGAGAGAAATCATTTTGCTCGAAATAGTTTTCATTTGAACACAAACTTTTATTATGCATCATGCTTGAATGTAAGAGAGAGCTAGATGATGATGATGATGATGATGATGATGATGATGATAATATCTTGATGATAACATGATTAGTCTCAGGATAAGCAAGTAAACTAAAGGAAATTAATCAATGGCACATAAATATGTCGATTACAGACAAAGACTCCTTAATAACTTAACAATGCACTACGGGACTACACTGGGATCACTTCCACTCCAACCCGATACTACTGGGACCACCAATTACCAGACTGATCAACGGACTTACCAGGACATCCTAAGGACTCAAAAAGGATAACCAACACTACTGACCAAAACAGCTTCCATGGCAAATGACTAACTTATCTAAGTCTTTAATGAGAATATTTATATGTCATTAAGGGTTAATTAACTTTCTTTATGCTAACTGATAAATCTCTCTACTAATCCTAGAGGATTTAGCCGTGAATCATAGTAAGGTCAACATTGCGTAGTCACTTCGCTCTAATACTAGTTAGGGAACATGACCAAGTGTAAATTTTAATTTTGAAATTTATATTGTAAACAGTGAACAATAAAATGAATAGTAATTCAAATGGAACGTAAATGAATACTAACTCAAAAAATGAATTAAACAAAGTGAACGAAAGATGAATAGAAATGCAGCATGAATAGTAAGGCACAGTAACTTGAATAGTAATTGTCAAAAAACTGTAAACGAAAAGATGAACAGTGAATCTCACAGTAATTTAAATTTAAACTTATTGCTATTGATGGAGTAGCGGGTGATATCTTACAACAGGAAAGGTAAGGATAGCAGAGGAGAGCGCAGGAAAAGTAGGAAAACAAAATGATATAAGTGAGTTCTACCGAAATGTGACAAGTCTGGAGCACTTATATAGGCTCAAAAAGTAGCGTCAACGGTAAATAAAAATTATTGAAATAGTAAAATGATATTATTTTCGACACTTGGACGGTGAAATGATAAAATTATTGAGCCATCTTTGATAGTAGGTTGATCTAGGACAACTGTACACGGTCATTTTTGAATGGTGATGACGGACAAGCTTGTTAAAATTTGACAGCTGCTGCTAGATTTTTTCCGTTGTTGTATCCTTGTCGCTGTTGAGTATCAGAAATTCAGGGTGCATTGGGGAGCAAGATCGAATATTAATTTTTTATTTTGAAATTAATACGTTAAAATTAACTTAAATCGTAAATGATGAATAGTAAAAATAAACATTAACTCAGATATGAATAGTAACTGATAAATGAAATGAATAAAAGATTAATGGCAGCGTAGTGTGAAAGTAATGCAATGTAACTTAAATAGTAAATTTAAATGAAATCCTAAAAAAGGCACAGTGAATCGATCGAGTAAAGCTTATTGTTATTGAATTCAACAAATGCTTTCTTGTAACAGGATAGAGGGTGAGAGGATGAGGAGCATAGGAAAAGTAGGAAATCAAAATGATATAAGTGAGTTTTGCCGAAATATTACTTTGTAGCCTTTATGTAAGCCCTAAAAGTAAAATGAACAGTAAAGATGAATTATTGAAACAGTAAAACGATATTATTTTTACCACTTGAAAAATAAAAAGAAAAAATTATTGAAGTATCTTGAATAGTAGGTTGATCTTGAACAGTTTTATGTGGATATTTTTGAATGGTGATGGCTGATAAGTGTGTTGAAATTTGACAACTGCTACTTGATTTTTCCCATTACTGTATCCTCATCAATTTGCGACTCTAGAATACCATATATTTTATGGAAATAATTTTATGGGATAACTTTTTAGAATGCATTCCAAGTACCTACTATTTTAGGTAAACTGTTCACATTGGTCAATATTCTATGAAATAGTGATTCTTAGTGGTTTTTTCATTCAAATCTAGCCCACAACTTTCTAAAATTTTTGGTTTGACTCGATGGGGTTCAAAGTGAAAATACTAAAATTTTTGGGCTTTTTTAGAAAACCAAGCTTATATTAACGTTCGGACTTCTTATAATGACTTTACTGGTACTAGTTATCATAATCTGCTGCTTATATCACAAATATTATATTTTCTGTTATTAGAGGCTCACCATGCTCAGCAAAGTAATTAAAGCTTAATTAGAGAGTTTCGACCATTACCTGAACTTAGTTAACGTTGGATCCTGATGTTCCTCTAGCTTCAAGTTTACAGAGGTTGTTAATCTCAACCACATCTTGCTTAGATTAGGCACTAATCAAGTTTAATAGAGATTGCTAATCTGAAACACAGATCCATTTCCTTTCCTATCTCGAACAGTAGTCGCTATCAAATTTTTATATTTTTAAGGATAGTGTGACTTCAATCACAAAATCATAATATTTAAGACATAAGGTTTGATTGAATAACATTTTCTACTGGAAAACTTTTTTTATTGAAAGTTTAAAAGTGAAAATATTACAATGGAAAGATTGAAGAGGAACTTAAGCTGCTAAGATTATCAGAGATACTTGTTCATAGAAAAATGAAGATACCCAACTTCTCATTTGCTCAAGCATGCTCAAACGACTAAGTCCCTTATCAGCACTCAACATCTCCTTTTATAGAGAAGATGGACTAAATAAGATGCCCTCCTAATTACAGTACATACACTGATATTTTTATATGGCAACAACTACTCTCACATGGTTATACTAGACTGCATTATTTTACTGACGTGACACTAGATAAAATAATACAATAATTGTGCAACAATCTTTCAGATGACTTAATGCTGGCAAGATCGACACCTTTGTTTTCAATAATATCTTCTAGTCCATCATTATCCAGATGATCATCAAAATCTTCATCAATTTGAAGATGCTTTTGATCCCATTTTTTAAATAATTCATATATATATTTATTTTCTTTTTCTGATAAAAATTTTCTAGCTCCAACATCAAAGAGATAAATAAAGAGATCTTCTGAAGTAATTCCTTCTACCTTCATATATTTGCTAAAATCATTATGACAAACGAAAGTAATATTCCCACAATGTTTAGTATTCTTCCTTATTCAATTAATGCCCACATTTGATGATAAATATTATAAAAATCGATGACTCTTGCTATAGCATGATCGATAACAGCTTCTTGTTGTTCTAGAAGCCATTCTTGTCGTTGATCATTGGGATCGTCTAAATCAACCAATTGAACAAGACAATGGACTGGTTTTGTTTTTTCATTTTCTTACTCAATTATTGTGCAGTGTACCTCGACATGCAAACTTCTATTATATAGAATATTTGTTGGACCATCAGGAGATGTGAGAATCCAATGGATCGTTTTAAACATAAACTATTGAATTTTAGTCTTCAAAAGAATGGGTACTTCGAACATGGGGTTCCCATGAAGCAAGCTGCCATTCCATATTCCTAGGCTTTCATGATGGGGTCATCTGGAGATATTAAATTTATTGGAAATCTAACACCACCAATTCCAGATCTATCAGGGGAAAAATCACAGTACTCTGGACTCCTAAATATCATAGGAATAATTATGATATGAGTCGATGCAGGCTGCATACTAGTCGTTGAACAATTTTCATTGAATGAATGAGCTAATTTTTTCTTAAACATCATAAGGACACCTTAAATAATTTATTTGTAAATCTAAAAGGCTGAACCTTTATACTATTAGATAGGTAGAATTGAGAATACATCAGGCCAAAGCATGATCTACTTTTTGTGTGGAATTTTAAAATATCCATAAGGACTCTAGTAGAAAGAGAAACCCATTATGGTAGTAATGGCATTTCATTTTGGATTTCCTCCTTTTCCGTCAAGAGTTCTACTTTGATGATCACTATTGGCTAGTCCACGAGTTAAACTATCTGCCAGAGAATTCTTCGATCCTTGTACATGTTTCATAGAGAGAGAATATTGGTTAAGCCATAATTGCCAACGTAGGTGTCGCCCTTGCGCTTGCATATTTGATAAATTCTTTTTCACAAAACCAAGTATCCTTTTGCAATCAGTTCGAATAAGAAAAAGTTTTGGGGCTAAAACTATTAAGAACTTTTCAATCCCCCTTATGACTGCAAGATTTTCTTTTTCCATTGTGGGATAGTTACATTCTGATTTATTAAAACTTCCATTGCAATATTTACAGTGTTTTTCTCCTTCTTTGATTTTGAGTACTACAGTCTAGTGCTTATTGCTGGCATCTATCTCATAAATTAAATCATCTCTTTCATTAGGAAAATTAAGAACATAAGGATTTTTACACATCTTTTTGAAGTTCTGAATAATCTTTGAATCATTAGTTTTCCATGTACAACTTATTTTTTTCTTGAGTTTCTACTACAATGGTTTCTTAATTTAGCTATATCTTTAATGAAATCTAAAGCATACATAAGACATTTAAGAAACCTTTCTAATTGCTTCCTATCTCCAATTTTTTTAAGGAAAATTTTCTATTTTTTTCTAGAATATGCTTTTATAGGATGACTTGTTCATATTTTATTTCTAGACCTAAAAACTTGATTTCTTATTTAGCATTATTGTTCTTACCAAGAATAATACCATGATCAGTACATCTTTGGATGACAGGTAGAACATCATCTTTGTATTGTCCTATGGTCTTAGAAAATACAAGAATATCTTCGATGTAAACTAGATAACAGCCATTAAGATCTTTAAAGATGTTATTCATTCTTCTTTGGAATATTTAAGATGTATTTTTAAGATCAAATGACATTACTATCCACTCATACTATCGTTGAGTGGTAGTAAAAGTAAGTAAAGGAATGCTTTCTTTATCTATTTTTATCTACCAGTGTCCACTTTTACAATCCATTTTCGAGAACCAAGAGGTTCCTTGAATTCTATTGAAAAGGACTGTTTTGTTAGAATTATAATAACTATCAAAGACAGTATTATCATTAAGTCTTTTGTAATTGATTACCATTCTAACTTTTCCTCGTTTTTCTTTTGCATGATTTCTTCCAATGAAAGCAAGACTAGTGTAAGGACTCTTGCTATTTTTGATTACTCCTGTATCCAAAAGTTCTTTGATTTGTTTATCAAATGGTTGGATATCCCTGTGTGTGTACATGATTTGTTTGACTCGGATAATAGTATTGGGATTTAGCAAAGTAACCTTTGCAAATGTCTTATCTCTATTCCAAAATTTTAGAGGATTATCAGATTAGAGTTCTTTACATAATTTCTCTTGTTGTTCAGCAATCTACTCTTTAATAGATAATTCAAGTAGTAAAATTGTTGGTGATATCCCATGTTGTGCAGGTATTACCTTCTCACCACACTGGTTGCTTGTGAACTCAATCTTCTGATGAGCATAGCCTTAGTTCATTTATCAATAGGGACTGACAGATCATTTATTATGAATATTATTTGGTTTATGATCTGTGTGTACCGAGAATATAGCGTCTGAAAGTTATTTCCAATGATCATATCATGGCAGTGTTAATCAATAGCCCATAAGACTGGTATAATACATTTGACTCCTCCTATTTCTGTTGATAACCCTTCTATGGCCTCATTATGACTTAGTACGCTATTGTCAGCTATCCTTGTGAAGAATTCTTGGCTTTTTTCTACATAACTTCTGAAAATAAAGATCTTTTTTCCAAAACAGATAGAACAACCACTATCGATGTAGGTACACAATTCATATTTGTTATATCCCTCTAAGCATACATTTATTAGGATATATATGCCATTAGGATTTGTATTGGTGACTTCATATCATATTTTCATAGCCACATTTTTGACTAATTTATCCTCCTAGATTAACTCACTAACAGTTCTTGTTTTATCCTCAATGACTTTTCTATCTAGGCTCATACTTCTGTCTACACTGTGTCTTACGGATTCAAAACTCAATATACTCACTTCACTGGCCATACTATCTGTATCAGCTTCTTTAAATTCTTCTTTAGTTGTGGATGATCCTTTTCCCTATTCTGATCTTCCACTCATGTTTCTTAATAGTTGGATTTAATGGTAATGTTACTATTTTCATCAATTCTTATTATATTTGATTTTGTGGGATGTGCAAAGCTAGATCTCCAAGACCTATTGATTTTTATCGCCTGCAGATTAGATTTTATCTTTTGAATTTTTTTACAGTGGAGTGTGACTCTTAAATGTCTTGCCTTTATCATTATTATCTTAGTCTTTGGATCTATAGTATTATCTTATTTATAGAATATTTTGAAAATATTCTTAGTGGTAACCTTATCTTCTTATATCCATCCCAACTATTTTTATCTTAGGAGATAGAAAATTTTTGGCAAATTCATCTTTTAGGCTCACGTAATATCCAGGTCAACAATTGAATCTTGTTGGTCCATTGCATAAATTGGATTCCCTATGATAATTTGATTATTAAATTTGTTATCACCTGATATCATAGAGCAAAGCATAAAAATCAAGATCTTTGCTATAATATTGCAATGGAGTAATTCGAACTTGGACAATTCTAACATGGACATACCTGTACTTTTTATCTTTGTTATGGTTAAGGATATTTTCCCAATTAATGTGAATAAATTCTTCAACATCATACTCAGAATCTTTTATTTCTAGATCCCCTGCCATAATTTTGCATACGTACTTACTCTTTAATTGAAAAATGGATTTTTTATAGATGATGTCTTTCTGAATTATAGGAAGGACACAATCTACTTTGACATCTTCATTCTCATTATATACGATAAATTCTTTGCCTTCAAGATCGACAAGACTAATTGAACCACTTTCTATCATATGACTGGTTTCTTCGTAATCACTCTCTCCATATTCATCCTCTTGTACAATTTCAACAATTCCTTTGCTATGTTTCAGGGCTAGATCTAGTGCTTCTTCTTCACTAAGCTCAAAATAATCAAGACTACCAAAAGTTTCAATAAGTTTCTTATTCTTTGTATTTTTGTATTCGTTTACATAATGACCTAGCTACTTCTTTGCATGTCCAACACTTATAGTTGTTTTTTTCTATAGGACAATAAGTGCCTTTTCTTAAAAATCCTCTTTTTTTAGGGCTTGGTTTGTTATAATATTTTGTTTTGTATTTCTCTTCCCTTTGCTTGTTAAAGCTCTTTTTCTCATAAAAAATTTTTTCCCTTCTTTTCTCAGGTTAATTTCCCGATTGGTAAGGATTATCCTAGCAGACTAAAAATTATTTCTTCACTTTTTTTAGTTTTTGGAGATCAAGAGATTGATAATTGCCCATTTTCTTAAATAAGAGATTCTTCTACCAAGGGTATTAATGACATATGCTTTTCAAGCCATGCAATATATTTTTCATTGATTATAGAATTGATCGGATATGGTAATTTGCAATAAAATATACCAAGATTGGTTTCATTGTGCCAATTTTGTAATAATATTGATTAAATTAGCAATGTGATTCTCGTATATCTCATATTCCATAATTCTCTGTTATTAATCTTTCTTTGTCATTCTCTAATTTTATCTTCGGAATCAAGTTTAGCTCTGAAGAATTTAGTTTCAATTTTCTTACATAATTTTTTGAACAAAGCAGCTGGTGTTTCCATCATTCTTAATATATTTTTACTTCATCTAATGAGTCACGCCACTTAACTATAGTAGCAAACAAACTATATTCGATATAGTTTAGGAAGTTCGCTGCAAATCATGTGGTATTCAAGTGCAAGACACTATTCATAGCTCTTTTCCAATACTCCACTATTTTTTCTCTATTACAAGTTCCATCGATGTTTAAGTTGTATTGCATTTGGCTAATTGGGGTAAGACTAATTTTTTCAAAGGATGTGGTTTTCTTTGGGATGAACCCAAAAAAAAAAAAAAATTGGTTGTGCATCATGCTAGAACATATCTAGGTCTCATGAAATGAGTATTTTTTCTAGATGATTCGCTAAATTCTTCAAGTTTTGGAATTATATTATTAACTAAGTTAGATTCCGATTCGTCAATGTTAAGCTCTTCGCCAATTTCATTGATTTCACTTTCAACCACCAATTTTCCATATGTTTTATCAACTTTTCTCTTAATCTCTTCTAAGGAAACAACTTCCAAAATCTTCTAGTTTAAGTAGGTTCATCTGCTGATATATTTTTTTCTTATGTTTGTCATTTAATTATCATCAGATAATACATCTTGTTTTTCAAATATTGCACCCATGATTTTGTTTAATTCTTCTGAGTTTTGTTCTTTACCAAACATATTTTATAATTCCTCAAGATTACACTGCTTATACTCCATCCTTTTCTTCTTTTTCTGCCTTTTCACATGATTTTTAAGTTATTTTCTTCCTATTTTTTTTGGATTTTTATATCTTGCAAAGGAAATTAAGTTTTGTTTTTTAGGTTTTGGAGAGGATATTTATGTTGAAATATAGTACTAATAGTTACATCAGACTTTTAACTATGTCTAATTTCGTTGATTAAAGGCAGATGGATTATAAATAATCACTTCTTTATCTCTTTAACTTCAGCCTTAATTTTCGCTAATTCTACCTTTAATTCTAAAACTATATCACTAATATAGTTTAATTACAGTGCTACTAAGTGGCTCCTTCTACTGAGTGCTCAATATGTGAATAATTAGGAGCAGGAAGAATTGATGATGATTCAAGCATTAAATGTAGTTAAATAGCTTAATTAACTATTACTTAGCTTAAGTTTTTAATTATTTTTGGTCACGGGGCTTTGATACCCTATGAAAGAGAGTTTCAAGTAGTACTTGTAAGTAGAATATCACATGCACAAAAGTAAAATTTTCGAAAGTAAGTTTTTAATTATTGGGGTAAAATATGCAAATATGAAAAGTTTAGGGTGATATATGTAAATAAAAATAGTAAACTATCCCCTTAGAATAGTCTCCACAGAATATTGGACATTTTAAATATATCCTATTAATGTGTTCCCCTAATTATGATTTCCACATAATGTAGGGTATCTGATTGTAATTTTTTGTATCTTCGTGGCTATTGAGTATTGGAAATTCAAGGGCGTTGCTACATACTATTCCCCTAATGGTCGTCCCATATAGAATATTCTTATAGGCTTTTGCAAATGAAGCCATTCTGTATGTTGAATGTAATTGGTAATTAATGGATTGGTAAAGTAGGAATAGCTGTGCTGGGATGATTTTAATGAGTAAAAGATGCAGTTTTCATTATATGGGCATATGCATGCATCTAGAATACTCATTTCATGAATTGAATGATGTGCTTGTCAAGTCGCTACAATAATCTATAATGAACTGATCGAAGCGAATGGATTCGATGTAGTCAGTGGGTACGATGATGAGTACTGGAAGACCATTTAATCATTGTAAAAGGGATCTATAGGCCTCGATGATCTTTAAGTAAGCAGAGAAGGACGAGCATGAGTTATAGAACCATTGATTGTATTTAATAAGCATGACATATTCATTGTATCTGGGTCCTTTGAGTGCAGTGTAGTGTGTTCGAGGTCTCCGATGTAGAACAGAAGTAATTTGATGTTTTGAATATGGTTACAAGATTGAGTGGGGGCAAAATTGATTTTTGACTTCATCTAAAATAAATGAATTGAAGTGAAGTCTCCTTGCTTGTATGAATTTTCTAGTTAGGAAATCAGGAAGCAAATTATTCTTTTCATTAATTAATTTAATATCAAAATGGAAGACTGAAAGTAAGCAAAAATTTGTTTTGAAACAAGAATTTGAATATGCTTTTGTAAAACTTCTTTTACAGTTTTGCAATCAATTCTTTAATTTTCATAAATAAATCTGCGTGAAATTTTGAAATAAATAAGACAATAGATAAAACTTCTTTTTTAATAGTAGAATAATTGAGTTAAAATCCAGTCTAGACCCCATTATGGAACTTTAATTGTTCAATATTTGAGTCTCGACATTACTTGAGAATCCCACCAAAACTTATATTTGATGCATGTGCTTCAACTATTATGAATGCATGTGGATATGGTGTATCTAGATATGGAAAAGACTTGACTTTATTCTTAATGCATTTGATTATTTAAGTATGCCATATAACCATACAGGAGGATTTTTCTTAAGCCTTTGAAATAATGGTTTGTAAATTTCTCTGAGTTACAACGTAATTGAATCAATCAAATCTTTAACATTGATTTTTCTATTTGATTTCATTTGGAATTTTGTCTTTAAACATAATAGATCGTTGAATAGGTCTAATAGTGCCATACAAATATCATTGCCTAAAAACCAAATTTTGGTTCAAAATAATTTCATTTTTAAACAGAAACAACTGAACCATTTCTTTTAATGACATTGAAAAATGTGTTTAGATGCTTGAAATGTTGATCCAAAATTTTTAAATAAATAAGAACATCATCAATATATCCTATTGAAAATTCGGAATAACCATTGAGTATATCATTCATAATATGTTGAAATTCAAAAGGAGCATTTTTGAGTCCAAATCGCATCACATTCCATTTATAGTGCCCAAATAAAACTGTGAATGAAGTTTTATATTGATCCTTTTTAGTAATTCAAATTTGCCAAAAAGCATTATTTCATATCAAATTTTGAACATATTTTTGCATCATATAATTTTCCTAATAAATCTATTTTGTTGAAAATTGGATATCTTATCCATCGGAAAACTTTATTTTAGGGGTTTGTAATTAATGACAAATCTAGAACACCACATTCTTGATTATAGATTAGAAAGCTACACAATTGCAAATGGATTTGGAGGGTCTAATAAGCTTTTTGCTTAATAAAGATTCAATCTCCTTCTTAAGAAAACTCTAAAAGTTCTTTATTCATTTGAATAGAGCATGGTTTTGTTGGAATAGTTTTTTCATCCAAATCCTTTTCACATGATAATTCTATCATATGTTGCTTTCTATTCCAAAAAGTATTTGGAATATCAGCACAAATATAATCTTTGAATACTTTTTTAATCTTTTGAATTTTTTTGTCGAATTTTTGGTATGACAAGTTGTTCATCAATACTTGCTTGACCAATTTTTGTTTGGAAAAAATTTCTTTAGCAAAGATAACTTTAGAGACTAAAGCTTCTTGAAGAACTAAAGACTCTATAGTATCTTTGTTTTTCATTAGAGAAGAAAATTTAAATCTATCTCTTTTCCAAGAATATTGGAATAAATTTATTTGCGATTAAAAGGATATATTTGAGTAAAGAAGGGAGTTTCCAAAATAACCTCTTAACTTATGTCTTTAACTAAAATGAATATTTTTTGGAACAATATTCTTTATTACAAATATACTCGTTTGATAATTTAATTTGTAATGGAATTCTATTAGCCGTAGGAAGCTGCTCTTTTATTTTTTCATAATATTGGGATGAAATTAATTCTTATTTAATGTAATTTTGGTCCTACCACTATCAAGGAGGGCTAATGTTGTTTATTCAAAATTATCTTTGATTTTCAAATTACCATAAATATATCATTTTTTGAAATTAATTTGATTGATAAATTGTTGATTAGGTTATTCATTATTAGAATCTGATTTCTTTTTATTATTATTTTCTTGAATTTCAAAAGAGTATAATTAAGTGTTTTGATTGAACAAGAATAACTTTTAATTCTTGAATTTGAAGATTACTTATACATAATCTTTTCTTTTTATTGGCCATTTGTCCTATTTGCCATCTTTAAGGCACGTTATTTTCTCCGACAATTTTCTTTTTAAGTTTGTCTTTTTGAGATTTAAAACAACAATTTTTAAATTTCTTCTTTGTTTTACGATAAATGGAGCCTTTAATTTTTGAAGGCTTTGGGATAATTTTTGATAACTTGAAGAAAATATGTTTCACTAGATTCTGAATTTGAATTCTAGATTTGATTGATGTAGGATGGTTTATGATTACAAAGGGTTTGTTTTGAGATCTTGATTTTTCTAACTTTCCAAGGGCTCAAAAAGTTTTTCAAAATAATTCGGTTTCTTGCCTAGTATTATCTCCTAAATTTCCTATAGGAATACAAGGAATTTCTTTAATGGGCTTGCTAAAAGGATTGAATAAAGCTGGCAAATTACTCAGTGAAAATGTCTTAAACTTAGGAGATTCGAATGAATTTTAACTAGGATTTTCTCCTAGTTGCATTGTTATTAAGTTTGCTTGAGTAGCCATGACACGTAAAATTTGATTAGACTAATGATCTTGTTTTCATGGAATTTCTGCTGAATCATAGTGATCCTTAATTTTTTGCCTAATTCTTTAGGAAATTAAGGTTGACAACCCAGAAATAAAATTTTCTTTCCGAGAATTTTCATTGGCATCTTTTCTTTGAGTACATATGTAAGGAATGTATCTGTATGCCATTTGTAATTGCTTTGACTTGGGCATCTAAAATTTGAATTATTTCTAAACCAGAAGAGATCCATTGTTCAGTATTTTCTATGAAGTACATGATAATTTTATAAATAAGGTATTCTACCGGATCAAACTTATAGATCATTACTGGTTTGATTTTAGACGTTTGTAGATATTGAATGATTTCTATTGAACTTTTAAGTTGATCGTGTAAGATACTTGTTCTATCCTGGTCGGTAAAAAAAATTCTCCAACCAATTTTTTGGTTGACATGTAAAGTTAGAACTGCGGAGTATTGTAGCATCTTTCGCAGAGACTCCTTTTACAATGTATGAAGTTACACAGATACCCATTTCTTAAAGATCATTGGCAATTTCAAATTCTAACTTCACATCTATCTTCCTTTCACAAATAGTGTTTCCATTATAGCTGGATTGAATTAATGATTTATTAGGTTCAAGTTGAAGATCTGGAGGGGGAGGTATTGGATAACATGGATGATTTTGATTTCTAATTTTTCTTCTATTATTCTGCATATCTAGTTTATTAATTTAGGTTTTATTAGAATTATCTTCAATGGTTTGAATAAGATTTCAATTATCTTTAGGGCTGGATTCGAAATTTAAGCTCTCATGTTGATTATTACTGGATGATCTAGTAGTACAAAATATTTTTTTTAAAGGAGAATTTTCAAAACAATTGTTTCTTTTGGCATAAGATTATGCCATAAGTTCCGTTTACCGACACAGATGGATTTATTGTGATTAAAAATAGAAAGTTGGTGTTTTGAAAGATAATTATCTAGCCAATTGAAGAAAGGTTTATTTTCTTTGATTTTGGCTAGTTGATTATAATAAATAACTTTGAGTAATTGTTGCATATTCTTAGAAAAATAAGAAAAGAACCAGTCTCAGTATATTTGATTAATCTTGGTAAAACTCTTTATTGATATAGACTCTGTTGAATTGAAAATTCATTTTGTTTATCTCAAAAGGAATTTTTTTTAATGAGAAGTTTGATTAGTAAAAAAGGTTGATTAAATGGATTTAGAGAAATCATTTTGCTTGAAATAGTGTTCGGTTGATTATAAACTTCCATTATGCATTATGCATTACGCATGAATGTAAAAGAGAGCTAGGTGATGATGATGATGATGATAACAATAATGATTCCATGATGATAAGATGGTTAGTCTCAGGATTATTTGTTAAACTAAAGAAATTAATCAGTGTGAAATGACACATAAATATGCTTCTTGTAGATAAAGAATAGTTAGTCACTTAACAATGCACTACTGAACCACACCAGGATCAACTCCATTCAACCTCTATATTGGCAAGACCACGAATTATCAGGCTGTCCAATGGGCTTATCAGGGCATCATAAAGACTCACAGAGGCTAACCAATGCTGCTGACCAACACAACTTCCATGCTATAGGACAAATAGGACTGACCTGGAATGCGGAATTATCTGTCGGGAATAACCCACGTTGATCTGTATATGAGGTGGCTACCAGAGTCGCCTTTAGGGTTCACGTCCTAGACCCAAAACCTCGGTGGATGATTGGGCAGCCGTGAGAGGGGAGGGGAGAGTATGTGATTTCTGTGTCACGTGTGTGTAACCCTAACTGATCCCCTGAAACCTCCTTATATAGGTTTGGGGAACAATCAGGGAAGCCGCCCTAGGCGGCCTTAGTGGCCGTCGGGCTAAAAACATTAGGCCCAGCCAACAGCTCCCACTTGGCCACATAGGCTGCAAAACGCATGCTCTCCACGAATCACAACTCATCACACTTCATACGAGGAACAGGACGTGCGATCGAAAAGTAACAAGTAGTGCTATATTAAGTTACCATCTAACTAACATAGCACTTTCACGAAATGTGATACCCCAAATCATCCTGAGCATCACCAGTGGCATCTCCAATCCCTTATGCCATGATATATCATATGATTATATACTTAATATAATCGCCTGGGTTGATATTGGTGATGATGCATAGATTTTTCCTTAAAAACTCATGATATTGCATCTTAGCTTGGATGCTTTCCTAACATATTCTCGTTAAACCGTATACATCGTGGCCCTTGAGAAACATATTAAAGTAGCATCATCAAGTTTTAACTTCGTATCACAGCTTTAAGTCAAAGGGTCATAATCCATAGGGTCACACAGTGACAGAAGATAGGGATGTCAATTGTCACTCCGTGTATGGTTGTCTTTTAAGCACACATAGTATGAAATGTGTCTTATGACATAGCTCCCACTCAATTGGGCTCGTCACTCTATATGCCATGCCAATCGCCAGTCTAGATTTTTCACCCAAAAAATCTAACCTGAGCCACTAGATTAACATACTAAATATCAATCTTGACACTCTAGATTCGGCTTTTTAAGGCTTCAATATGAAATCATAACTCATATTCGACTCCCTCGAGTCTCATCTTAGACTTACTAAGAAGACTATATCTTACCACATTCATACACTCCCACCATAAGTAATCAGTATTGGACACTCAGTGCCAATATGATTCAATCTCATCCTGCCCACTACTCAAGCGTCAAGGCGATTGCCTGTGTGACTAGGCCAATTAGAAGTCTGTGACATTTCAATATGCCTAATGCGCAATAATAATTTATGAGCATTTTGCTCGTTGCAAAAGAACCTTGTCTATCACATGACAAGATATGTCCCGAAACTGAACCTTGCGAATTCCTAGACTTAACATATGAGTTTTGAACATGTCACTCAGAATAAGTTTAGTTAAAAGGGACACAAACACCTTCTTGGTGTGCATATACTTTATGGTAATGTCTTTTGTTTATAGTGACACACAATCTGCCTCCATAACTAACATTATTGTGCAGTTTTTGCTTCTTACTACATCATAACATGGCTCTCCCACCCAGGGTGAAGGCATGTCCTGAGGTTGACTTAGACTCTTCCGAGTCACCACCTCAATTGACATTTTAAGGATCCTCTCAACTTGAGATCTCCCCCTGATAGCATAAGACTAAGTCAGCTGTGCCATGAAGGTATCGCTCGATTCTCTTGATGACTTACCAATGTGCAAGTCTTGGGTTGCTCTAGTAACGACTTACCAAGCCAACCGCAAAGCAAGTGTCAGGCCATGCACATAACATAGCGTACATTGAGCTTCTTACGACACTAGTGTAAGGCACATTACTCAATTCCTCCTTTTCTTTGTCTAGTTTTGGGCATTGGTCAAGACTCAAGGTTAAACCCTTCAACTGGAGTGTTTACGGGTTTGGAATGATGTATATGGAACCATTCTAAGACTTTCTTGATATATGCCTCTTGGCTCATACCTAAAAACTTCTTAGGATGATTTCTTATTATTTTCATGCCTAGGACATGCTTGGCTTCACCCATTGTCCTTCGTCTCAAAGATGGAGGATAACCACTTCTTAGTAACTTCAATCATCTCCAAGTTGTTCTCAGCCAGTAGTATGTCATCAACGTATAGGGTAAGAAACATAATCCCCCTGGTTGATCTTTTGACATACACACGGTGGTCTTCTGAAACCATGGATAAGCCAAACGAAGTTATAGTTTCATGGAATATTAAGTACCAAGATCTGGAAGATTGCTTAAGACCATATATGGACCTTTTAAAATGACACACCTTGTTCTCTTGCCCCTTTGATACAAAATCAATGGGTTGATCCATATAGATCTCTTCCTCAAAGCGACCATTAAGGAAACCAGTCTTTACATCCATTTGAAACAACTCTAAGTCCAAATGGGCAACCATGGCTAAGAGCAGGCGAATAGAGGTAAATCTCACCATAGGAGAAAATGTCTTTTCATAGTCTACACCTTCAATTTATGTAAACCCTTTCGCCACTAAACGGGTTTTGAACTTATAGATCGAACCATCTGCCCGATGTTTTATTTTGAAAACCTATTTGTTTCTTATAGACTCACATTAGGGTGGAAGATCAATAAGTTCCCAAACCTTGTTTCTCACCATCAAGTCCATCGAGTCTCTCATGGCGTCCATCCACTTTTTGTGGTTTGGTGAGTCAATCCCCTCTTGATAAGAGGTAGGCTCCTTAATCTTCAAGGGAGTGCATAAGAATATTGCCTCTTCGATTTAGAATTGTTGAGAAAATTTTCCACGCTCACTCCTTCGGATCATGGGACCTTCACTGTTTGTCTGCCTAGGTGAGGCATCCCTCCTCCTTTCTCTAAGAGGTGTGGGACCCTAAGCATATGAAGAATCACTCCCACTATCCCTGGCATCCCTCCCCCTTTCTCTAAGAGGTGTGAGACCTTAAACATGTGGAGACTCACTCCCACTATCTCTTTAGGGTGTGGGATCCTGAATATGTGGACTAACTGCATGTTCGGGAGCTGGAGATTGAGGATAGGCCTCACTCATAGGCTGACTCTCCTTATGTATAGGAGATTGAAGATGAATCTCATTCTCTTAAGTAGACAACTCTCCCCCATCCCTTTCGAGTAGGGGAGGCATACCATCTTCGGTGACTTGGTTAGAGTCCAAATTCTCCCCCTCACTGAAAGATGGTTGAATGTCTTGCTGTAACTCAAATAGTTCGACATCCTTCTTGATTTTCACCAATGGTTGGGAACTTATCCTCGAGAAAGTCGACATTGCGGGAATCCATTTCTGTTCATTAGATTGTGCAGGATATCTAATGAACATCATTTTGGTGGCTCTTGGACCAAGTTTTTCATGTTTGTGAGTTGGGTTATGCACATAGCCGGTCGAACCCCATGTGTAAATGGTCCAAGGATGGCTTCTTATCATAACTCATATGGTGTGGCATGTATAATTCTGTTTGGCACACTTAAGGGTATAGGTTGCCGTGAGCAAGTATCCCCCCAAAACTAATTGGAGGGTTCTCATGTGCCATCATTGACCTAACCATGTCAAGCAATGTACGATTCTTGTGGTCCGCAACACTGTTTGGTTGTGAGGTGCGTGGAATCGTTAGCTGTCTTTATATACTTTTTCCTCATGGAACCCTCTGAACCTATTAGAGAGGTATTCACGACCTCGATCAGTCCGGATATTTTAAACTCTTCGTTCGAATTAAGTCTCTACTTTTTGTTACGAAGCATTTGAACATATCGAGTTCCTCATAGAGATGAGATGGTAGGTACGCATACCCACGTTGTGAATAATCATCTATAAGAGTGATGAAATAGATAATCCCATGACATACCTTAATGTTCATGGGTCCGCAAATGCTTGAATGGACTAATTATAAGGGGCTAGATGCTCTAGAAGCCTCACCGAAAGGCTTTGCTTTGCTAGCTAGACATTACTCACTTAGGCAACTCAACCCTAGTGAGTTGATCTACAGGACCATCTCTAGTTAGCTTGTTCACTCTACCTTGACCTCATGGTCAAGTTGAGTATGCCTAAAAACAGAGTTCAAAGAAAGCAGCAAAGATAGAAAATGTCAAGATAGACAAAAATCAAGAGAGAAAACTAATATCAAAACTAAAAGATACAAAGGTACGCTGCACCCTAAGGGCATAGAGAGCGTCGTGGAGGAATAACTTGTTTCCTTCACGGGGTCTAAGCTGACATGTTGCTATGTCAAGGACATGTTGCTATATCAAGGACATGTTCCTCACTGTCGTCCCCTAAGACAATAGTCTATGAACTCATCGAGTAGCAATGAAGGTTCATAAAATCAGCTCATCCTTGAACTATGTGTTTGGTTGCTCCCATGTCTACAGTCCACTGTAGGACAAATAGGACTGACCTGGAATGCGGAATTATTTGTCGGAAATAACCCACGTCGATCTGTATATGAGGCGGCTACCAGAGTCGCCTGTAGGGTTTACGTCCTAGACCCGAAACGCTGGTGGATGATTGGGCAGCCGTGAGAGGGGAGGGGAGAGTATGTGGTTTCTGTGTCACGTATGTTTAACCCTAATGGATCCCCTAAAACCTTCTTATATAGGTTGGAGAAACAATTAGGGAAGCTACCCTAAGCAGCCTTAGTGGCCGTCGGGCCTAAAACATTAGGCCCATCCAACACATGCCAAGCAACTAACTCATCTAAGTCCTTAACGAGGATATTTATATGTCATTAAGGGTTAATTAACCTTTCTTCGATTAAATGATGTACACCTCGACTAATCTAGGGGATTTAGCATACGTGCATCATGTTGAAGTTAACACTTAGTGGATACTTGACTAATGACTTGGCTCTGATACTAGTTGGGGAACACTATGCAACAACACCCCTTAAATTTCCAATACTCAACAACCACGAGGATACAGTAATGGGAAAAATTAAACCTGTCAATTCGGGCGGGCGCGTAGAATACGGGTCGGGTGTATTTCGGGTTCGGGTAGAATACGGGTCGGGTGTATTTCGGTTATACGGGTTTTGGGTAAACCCAGCGGCTCTTGATCGCCATCTTTTGTACCATTCTTGAGGAAGTAAAATTGGACATAAACGTTCGAGTTACTTAAACTCATATCAAATGCATCTTTACTATTTCATAACGACAATCCTATGTATATTTGTCAACTTAAAATTGACAAAAATGAAGGGAAAAAACAAAGATGTAATGCATTTATAACGATAACTACAAGCCTATATGAAATATGAAATAACTATCATAGACATTAAATGAGACATAAAAGCTACTCATTTTTCACTCTTTGAACATGATCGAGGAGTAAATATATAATTAACCATACACTAAATTGTCTTATCGACATCACTACATGATAGTCAACTGATTAAATCATCCTTATAGTAAGCCACAAAACATAAAGTCTTAAGTGATCAAGTCGCCCTAACAATAAGCCACAAAACAACCAAATCATAATAAGGACAATCAAAGCATACTTCAATGTCGATCTTCCAGCATTAATAAACTAGCTCATAAATTAGAATCGCCAAATTCAGTTTGGCCTCCTGATTCCAGCTCCAACGCTTCTTCTTCCTCCTCATCTTCTACTTCTTCTTCATCCACATTCAAAGTGACTTGAGAAAATTGAGCACATACACCATTGAGCTCTTGGTCATCCTCATCTACATCACCAAATATTTTTGCAAGTGAAGTTAATGTACTTATTATAAAATATAGCATGCATATAAAGTACAAAATGAAAAATATATGTTTGCAAAACTTACCCCCCTCAATCGTATATCCAAACAACCAACTACGTGTGGTAACCAATGCTTCCGCATTTTCAGGTTTAAGAGAAGCTCTCCACTTGGCTAGAATTCGACCTCCCATACTAAAGCAAGATTCAGAAGCCACAGTAGTTATAGGAATACTCAAGATGTCTCTTGCCATGTTACTCAAGGAAGGGAACTGATTTTTGTTCATGTTCCACCAACTTAAGATGTCTAAGTCGATGGTGTGATCCAATCTATACTCATCCAAGTATTTATCCAATTCTGAAGTTCTACACATGGATACTCCAACATTATCAAAATTTACAAAACCCTACACAAGACGAAAATATACATTAGAATGTAATAAGATAATGTTTTTTTTTTAATAAAGATCAAGTAGACAATAGAAATCAAATTACGGGACTTACCAATAGATCATCCTTTCCTCTCCTTGCACCACTCACATTTCCTTGAGGTTTTTCTTTTACATACTTATCAAAGAGCTTATACGACTGATCTTTCACAATCTTGGACTTCAACTCAGAAGTTTTAGGATCAAGTGTTTGAAAACAATACATGATAAATTGAAACTTGTACCGAGGATCCAAAATGGCAGCAAATGAGAGAATCATACTATAATTATCCCAATAGTCCTTAAATTTTTCCCTCATCTTTGTTGCCATTCTCCTAAGAATAACATCCTCACAAGAAGTCCATGATAATAAAAGGTTTTCAATCTTCCACACATTTTTGAGATACAAGTTTGTGGTAGGATACTTTGTACCAGATATAATAGTGGTCATCTCATCAAAGGGCTGAAGAAGATCACAAATCTTCTCAATTCTAGACCACTCTTCATCCGTGGGAAGATCAGGAAAGTTGGAAGTAGACCTTTCCATCCACCTCATACTTACAAAGGTAGCTCGATAAGGCAGTGCTCTCTCTGGCATCTTATAGGTGGAGTTTCACCTAGTTGGACAATCCAACATAAACCCCTAGCACAATCAATGCCAAGACCCAATGCAATTTCCTCAAATTTTAACTTTCTACCTTCAGAACCAGTCATATATTTCACTAAATCCTTCACCTTACTTATTCCAACATCGATCAATTTCAAACCCTCTTTAATAATCAAATTTAACACATGTGCTCCACATCTAACATGAAAAAATTCACCAGCACAAGGCAAACGAGCATGCACATTGAGAGTGTCACGCAACATATCTTGCATATTGTCATTTGCTCTAGCATTATCCAATGTGATTGTGAAGATTTTCTTATGAATTTTCCACTCCTTTAAAAGATCATGCATTTTGTCATGCAAGGCATTTGCACTATGAGGAGGCACATGAACAAAACTTAGAATCTTAGAATGTAAACTCCAATTGGCATCAATGTAATGAGCAGTCAAAGAGAGAAAACCATGGCCCACACAAGAAGTCCACATATCAGAAGTCACACAAATCCTACTTGTAATTAGACTCAATGATGCCATAAGCCTTTTCTTTTCACATTTGTGGATCTTCGAACAATGACTTTTAACTATATTCCTAGATATTGTAACACAATTCTCATTCAAATATACGTGAATAGTGCAGTTTCCCTCATGCTCTACAAATGTATATGGGTACCCATGTCTAATTATAGCTTGTGCAACTAATTCTTTGTACTCTAATCGATTAATTTTTCTGGCCAGTTTTCCATCTTTAGTCATCATCATTTGACCCACATCAGTACTCGAACGAGCACTACAACTTTCAGTATGACGTCTAAAGTTGGACGTACCATTGCTAGAATCTGCATCGACGGGTCCTCCATTATAATATTTGCAATAAGCACGATCCTTACCATTGGAAAAGTGTTTACCCTCTTTCATGTTATACTGCTTCCACACGCTAGAGGTCCAATGTCTTTTCTTGTCTGAAGGAGAATCATCATCTACTTCAACTGCAATTGGTGCACAAGGTGTAGAGCTCCCTACAAATATTTTAATTAAAAGATTAGTGCAAATGATTGATACCAACATGCTCTGTTTGTATGGTAGCAGGAAATTAAAGCAGCTAAGAGGCCCAAGACAAATTTGATGTCCACTGCCCAGGCAACCTCCTTCATTTCAAATGTTAACTGCAATGTGGGTGTGAAAAATAGGTTACTTGTGGGTGTGTGAAATAGGTGTTAGGAATTGGTGATTCTACCTAGACCTGTCCTCTTTTCTTTTTTTTTTTTTAAGTGGAGCAAAAAGCAATAAATGGTTTTAATATGGGGTCAGCTAGATTTTGGAAGGTGTCTCCCATCAATTTAGGAGTAGGGCTGCTATGTTTTAAAGAAAACCCCCTACTTCAGTGGAACTGTGGGATATCAGATACGGCATTGGAGTAACAGGAAGAGAAGACCAGTTGACACAACAAAATTACATTAAAAAAAGAAAGAAAAAGGTATGCAGCATCATAAAGATGGAACCATGAATTTGGAATTGCAGTAGTGGGAAGAGAAGATAAATTGACCCAATAATAAAGTAAAAGGCATAAATTGGTATTCAGCGTCATAAAAGTAGAACCAAAATTCATTTACAATAATATCTCATCCTCATTTGATATTAGAACAGCAACACAAGAGACCTACAGATTCAAAAACAGCCTTACATCCTAGCATACATCTAACAACACTTTGCTGATGATAATAAAGCAAATAAAGATATGTTATCTTAAGAAAACCACCATTGAAACACCTATAAATTTAGGCAAATTCTGAAAGATCACACACAATCATATCCTAAACCTGATCATCTGAGTCATATGTCATAAGCTCTTTGGTTGTTCCAAATTCACATCATTCCACCGGAAAAAGAAAAGAGGGGGAGAGTAGTCAACCATCAGTTGGAGAGAAAAGATGATAAGTTAAAGCAGATTGACAACGAGCACTTAAGAAAAATTTAGAGATCATAGAGGAAAGATAGATAATCACCAAAAACAGAGTACACAAGTAAAAAAGGAGTATGCTGATTTAAACAGAGGACAAAACCTGAGGGGTAGATTGGCTCAGGAGTAGTATAGCGACCCAAAGGAGATGGAGATGAAGCACCGCCAGCAGATCCTCGTCTTCCACGGCCACGGGTACCAGTTGTGTCAACTCGACGACGGGGCGCCATGGAAGATGACTAGAGGCACGATTGAGTGAACTAAAAACCTTTTTTGAGGCAAGAGATCGAGGAAAAGATTATTGCTTGAAGATGGAAGAGATAGGGATCAAGAGGGCACTGAAAATGGATGAGCTCGGTTGGAGATGACGCTCAGACTTGATGAAGTTAGAGAGCGAGAAGACCATGGAGATGGAGAGGCGATTAGGGTTTGAGCTTTCGAGGAGTTCAGCACGGCGTATCTACATGCGAAGACAAGGTTGAAACCTCAAAAGCAACACAGCTCAAATAAAACCGGCCCACTCAACGTAAAAATTTAACCCGTAAAATTCAAGGCCCTTGGACCCGAATTTTTTGGGGTTTTCGGGTTCGGGTTATCTCGGGTTTTGGGTCGGAAAACCATGTTCAGAACCCCAAATTTTCGGGCGGGTTCGGGTCGGGTTTGCGGGTCGGGTCAAATTCTGCCAGGTCTAGGAAAAATCAACCAGCAGTTGTCAAATTTCAAGATGCTTATCAGCCATTACCATTCAAACATATTCGCGTACAATTGTTCAAGCCTACTATTCAAGATGTTTCAATAATTTATCTTCTTACTATTCAAGTGTTAGAAATAAAATTATTTTACTGTTTTAATAATTTTTCTTTATTGTTCACTTTACTTTTTAGGCTTATATAAATGCTCCGAAGTTGTAACATTTCGACATAACTCACTTATATCATTTTGAGTTCCTATGCTCCTTATCCTTTCTTATTATCCTCTCGACCTCTGTCCTTTTCTAAGAAAGCATTTGCTGGACTCAATAACAGTAAGTTTTATTCAATTAATTCACTGTGTATTTTTTATGGTTTCGTTTGAATTTACTATTCAAGTTACTGTGCGTTACTGTTCAGGTTGCATTACTATTTATCGTTTATTCATTTTGCTTATCAGTTACTATTCATATTTGAGTTTTCATTTATGTTGTTCATCGTTTATGATTTAAATTCATTGTAAAGCAACTCTGGAAGCTATACTTTTTGTGGAGGTCCAAGTGTGGAGTTTCTTGAGGAAGGTGTACTTTGCTTCCCTACTTAGCTTAAAGCTAAGGAACCACTAGTATTTGGGCACATCTAGTGACCACTAGCAGCATCTCATGGCCTATACCTGGTGTCAAGGCTCCTACTGCAGAGTTTTGTGCATCTTGTCTTCTCAAGAAAGTGTGGGCTCTTGAGGTCCCAAAAACGTGTGCCAGGCTTTACCCCTCAAAGTCCTATATACTTTGGCCGCTTAGAATTACAAGTGCAATAGGAGGATCTTTGGAATTATCATCCAAATATTTTGGGCTTCCCATTTCTACCTCAAGAATAATGTGTAAAACCTTTCTTGTAGAAGAAGTTGGTTAGATCTAGTATCGGTCCACCAAGTTTCTTTCTTATGCTGAAAGAGAGCAACTATCGAGCGTTTAAGTATCGAATCGAGCTAAACCCTCATGTGCCTAGCATGCATCAACAACAGGAAAATAGGCCCCGTAAAAAGAGGCTCTAACCTCCTGTGGGCCTCCTCGAGGGTCACTTCCATTCGGCCCATAAAGAAGAGAAAAAGCTCAAAATTACGAATTTACCCCTAGCTATAGTCACTATAAATACTTGATCGTCGGATCCGAAAAAGGTAAGGCTGGAATGCGTAAATTTCGCATTGATAATTCCTCTAAAGATATCCATTCTCAAGAAAGATTTTACTTTTCCCTATAAAGATCCTGTCTTGGCTTTGCAGAAGCCTAGTTAGGTTCTTTTTCCATAGATTTATGCTGGCTTAAGCATCGGAGAGCCGTTCCCTAGATCTAGCATCTGAGGTAGGCCTTTTTAATAGGATCGGACGTAGCGAGAACGAGGATTAAGCCTGGGTCGCCCACCATCATATAAGCCCATTCTTCCTCGCATCACTTGTTAAGGAAACTCTGTACTAAAATAGATTGGCGCCGTCAATGGGGAAGAGCGGTGAACGACAGTAGTAAGCGATGATATATGGGCACACACTAGGAGAGACAAAAACTCTATGGTTGACATACCAGCTAGTCACGAGGTGTAGGAAACCTCAAAGAGCTCACGGGCGACCCCTCAATCGGTTGGGCAGTGGCTGCCTGAAAGGGAAGCGTACGTCGCCGTGGGCGCTTTGAAAAATTTCATAGCTACCACGACGGATACCCTACTACAGCAGGTGGCTGAGTAGGTAAAGAAAACAAGGGAAGCCGCGAGTTCCATGAGGCCACTCCAGCGTTCGACTACGAGCTCACTAGGGGTGTGAAACCTCTTGAGACCCGACCATGTAGGTCGCAGCATGAGAACAACAGTCTTCGCGATGCCGCTCGGCCTTGGATCAGCAAACGACCTCATGATGATAACCATGACCGCACGGTGGGAATGGATGCTCGTAGATCATCCGGGCTTGATAGGCTCTTCAGACGGCCCGAGCTGATTTGGCACTGTCCACAACCACCTCCATGCCGTATGCGACCCATTCCCAGTGCACGGCTTGGTTTGAAGAATAGGAGTAAACTTTACGATCTTATGGGGAAACTCATGAAAGGGGGTATACGCTTGAGTAGCTCTCAAGTCTAGAACGTAAGCACAGTCCATCGGCCTATGAAACCCAGTGTCACAGCCAAGATCCGACAAGGGCCGGACGCTCGTGGTGAAGCCCACCAAGAAGCGACCTCTGCTGCTAGAGTCCTTCGATAGCGAATGTGGGAAGACAACCTGTGACTCCCATCAAATTGTCTGGAACGGGCATGTGACCAAGATTGAGGCCGTTTGTCACCCTTTAGCATGGAGATCATTAATGCACCAAGGCAGGAGAAGGTGAAGATGCTAAATCTGGAACTGTATGATGGAACTACGGACCTTGAAGAGCACCTAGGAGTGTACAAGGCTCAGATATACATCCAAGACATGGATAACATCGCCTACTGTTAGTATTTCCCTCTGATTGTAAAGGGGGTGGCACAGGGTTGGTTCAATGGCCTTGCCCCTGGAAGTGTTACTCTTCCAGGAATTAGCGGATTAATTTGTCAGCCAATTCATTTTTAGTCGCAAGGGATGGTGTACTACTATCCATTTGTCCAAGATTAAGCAGGGGCCCCAAGAATCGCTGGCGAAATTCGTGAAGAGGTTCTACCAAGAGGTCATCCTAATTTTAGACATAGAATACGGGGTTGTATACACTTCTTTCCTCAACGGCCTGAAAATGGATTGTTTAAAATCTCCCTGGCCAAGCAAAAGGAGACCGCCGTAGCGAAGGCTCTAAAGAAGAAAGCTGACTTCATTTGGGCCATCGAGATCTGTATGGAGGTGACGAACGACCTAGGGAAAGCCAAGGCGCAGGAAGACAGGAACTTGACTCGAGAAGAACAGAGGTAGAGAGGCGAAGCTTAGGACACACATTTCACTTCAAACTCATGTAGCATACTCATAGAGATCAAAGGGCATCCCATGTTGGAAAAACCATAGCCTATGACCGCGGCTCCAAAGCCTTACAATGCACGGAAGTACTGTGAGTTCTACGAACAAAATGGTCACACCACAATCGAGTGCAGAGAACTCAAGAAGGCCCTCCATGAGCTTGCCGATAAAGGGTAGATAGCTCGATTCTTGAAGAGAGGCTAAAGTGCCTTCCGTAAGGACCCTGTCCGGGCATGTGAGGAACCACAAGAAGAAAAGTGCTCCATTGAGATCATGGCAAAGATAACTGGGGAGCATGTGGAAGGCATCTCCTGTGCTATGTGGAAAGCGTAGCTGCGAGGGATCCAGTAGGTTATGACAACCAGGCCCAGGAACCCCATAACTATTCCTACCATCGTCTTTGATAGTCAGGAGGGTTGTTCCCTTAGCTTTCCTCATAATGACCTGATGGTCATCAAGCTAAAGATGGCAAACACCCTCGTATGCTGGATCTTAGTCGACATAGGGAGTTAGGTCGATATCATCACCTTGGACTATCCAAGGAAACTCAAATACCCCAGGGGGGATATTACTCCCCCTGTACACCAGATCCTGGTTTTCGGTAGATAGGAGGTAGCTCCTATAGGTGTGATCCACCTTCCCCTACGGTTCAGGAATAAGACTAAGTCTAGACACTTGGAGGTGATTTCCTGGTAGTGTACGTTCCCATAACGTACAACATCATCTTGGGGCGGCCGACCCTACACACGACTAAAGCCGTCATCGCCCCTTACCTCATACAAATTCAGTACGAGGGCGATAACGGCAGTGTTGGGAAACTTTTTAGGGACCAGTGGACCACGCAAGAATGCTATTTAGTTAGCATAAAGCCGTTGGTGGGGCGCCCAGTTGCACCGGAACCTGCGGTGCAGCAACCCCATCAAAGAAGCTCCGCACCACGTCACCTGTCGTTGCCGAGGCCTTGACTATCTATGCCATCGCCTTGGCGGATCCAGAGCACCATGCCCAAAGACTGTTGATGACCTATAAATTGTGCTTCTTAAATAGGGGTGTCCAGATCGGACGGTCCGGGTAGGCAGGGAGATGACCTAGCGGACACACAATGTACTTGTTAGTCTCCTGCGGGGACTATAAGGATGTTTTCGCTTTCAGGCTAGAGGAGATGTCCGGTACCGACCTAGAGTAGCACCGTCTAAATATGGGCCTATAAGCCGGTGGCGCAGAAGAAGAGACATATGGGAGCTAAGCGAAGCGTGGCTACCATGGCAGAGGTGTAGAAGCTCCAGGATGCGGGCTTTATTTGAGAGTGTCAATACCCCGGGTGGATTCAAATGTGGTACTACCTAACAATACTAACGGCTCCTAGCATATGTGTGTAGACTTCACCGATTTGAACAAGACTTGCCCTAAGGATAGTTACTGCCAAAAATTAACAAATTGGTGGATGACACGGTCGGACATGCCATGCTGAGTTTTATGGATGCTTTTTCAAGATATCATCATATCCCTCTCTATCTGGAGGATCAGGAGAATACAACCTTCATAACTGATCGAGGGTTGCAATGCTATAAGGTTATGCCGCCAACCTGTAGGGGACATTTCA
Organism: Carnegiea gigantea; assembly: GCA_029747015.1. NCBI lineage: Eukaryota > Viridiplantae > Streptophyta > Magnoliopsida > Caryophyllales > Cactaceae > Carnegiea > Carnegiea gigantea. The sequence continues at coordinate 396,600 of JAKOGI010000154.1, forward strand.
AGTCCTCCGACAGTACGGTATGAAACTCAATCCTAAGAAGTGCATCTTTAGGGTTCGATCAAGAAAATTCTTAGGTTTCATGATTAGTAGTCAAGGAATTAAGGCGATTCCAGACAAAGTGCAGCTCGTCCTTGATATGAAGCCCCTGCAGAATGTCAAGGAGGTCCAGTATTTGACTGGATGCATTATGGCCCTGGGCCATTTCATGTCCAAGTCTGTTGATAAGGGTCAACCCTTGTTTTGAGTTCTCCAAAAGTGCATACACTTCGAGTGGGATGAATAGGTAGACGATGCATTTCCAGTCATTGAAAGCTTACTTAGCTCTTTTTCCTAAAATAGCTAGTCCGGCGCTAGGAGAACCCCTGCTCTTATACCTGGCCGTTTCAGAGCAGATGGCAAGTGTCGCCCTTGTGGTAGAACGGAAGTCGAACTGAACTGTCCCTTTATAGAGAAGTTCACCTATGCCCTAGTACTGGTGAGTGGAAAGCTCCGTCCATATTTCGAAGCTGACAAGGTGATGGCCCTCATCGACTAACATTTGAAGAATGTCCTCCAGAAGTTAGATGTGTCAGGCATATTGCTAAAGTGGCAGTAGAACGATCCCAATATGGTATCGATTTTGAGGCGGGGCAAGCTATTAAAGCACAGGCCTTGGTCATATTCTTCAATGAGAATGACAATATGGCTCCTGAAACCATGCCGGCTGCCGACTCTTGGAATCTGTATGTAGGCGGATCCTTCACGGAGGATGAAAGTGGGGCCGGTCTAATCATAGAAACCCGCCAAGGGGAGAAGCACAAGCATGCCTTAAAGTTTATATGCAAGGCATCCAACAATGAGGTGGAGTATAAGGCCTTGATAGCTGGGCTATGTACACGGGAGCTAACTTTATCAAAGCCTACTCAGATTCACAACTGGTCATCAGTCAACTGAATGAAGAATACGAAACCAAGGATTACATAAAGTCGGGCTACATCCACCTAGTGAAGGAGGCCCAACATAAAGAAGGAGCAACATTAAGTCGAATAATAACCGATAGGAATGATAGATAAAAAAAAAACGCTTTTCATTAATAAACAACCTAGAATACAAATGATGGTGGGATACAAGCTACGAATAGTAAAAAGAGAGAGGGGGTAAGAGGGAAAAGCGGGGTGAGGGAGGCCACTAGTCGGTTAAAAAGCTTTTCAATGGTTCACATCCCTCGGTCTGAAAATCCCCAAGCCGAGCACTGTCCAAACTTGTTAACTCTTTTGCAGACGGAAAATCGAAGAGAATTAAGTAGGAAACGTTATTAAAAAGGAGTATTGAGCCAAGGGAGAGCCTATGGCTCGATAGAAGCTCCACTTGAATGGATCCTATCAGGTCGTACCTAACTAACGGTACACTTCCTGCGGACACCAAGGAGGCTGAACGAGTAAATAAACGAGCGGTGTGGTTCATTTTGTACAAGGCAATACTATATAAATGCTCCAATGCATGGCCATTGCTGCACTGCGTGATACCCGAAATAGGGAAGAAGATCCTTGAAGAAATCCATAAAGGAGTTCGCAGCTCACACATCGGGGGACGTGCGCTTCAGATCGCTTCCATTCGCACAAGGTACTACTGGCCATCCTTGAGAGAAGACGTCATGAGCTGGTGCACAAATGCGATAAGTGCCAGAAGTTTTCTCCCATGCAGAGGAAGCCTACCACCTCGCTCACCCCCATCCTTAGTCCCTTACCCTTTGCTACATAGGGCATGAACATTTTGGGGCCATTCCCCAAGGCCATCAGTCAGCGCTTCATGGCTATAGATTACTTCACCAAGTAGATAGAAGCTAAGGTTATTGCTTCTATCATCACTGTTGAGGTATGAAAATCCATTTGGAAGAATATCATCATCAAATTTGGCATCCCAAGAGCAATGATATTCAATAACGACCGACAGTTTGACACAAGTAAAATCATGGACTACCTCAACGACCTTGGGTTCCAAGCTCGATTCATCAAGGTAGATCATCTACAAACCAATGGTCAAGTCGAGGTAGCTAACAAAGTTATCCTACATAGCCTACCAAAAAAAAAAAAAAAAAACCTTGATGATGCCAAATAAAAGTGGGCCGACAAGCTACCTAGAGTTCTATGGTCCATCCAAACCACAAAGAAGGCAACCACGGGTGAGGCACCCTTCATGCTCATATACGGCTTCGAGGTCATTCTCCCCGTTGAAGTCGCCTTTGATACGCATCGCCTCACTACATTTTAAGAAGCTCTTAACTTAACCTTACAGGAAGCACTTGACTTGCTTCCCTCTGTAAGGGGTGACGCATTTCTCTTTGATGTCCTCTAAAAACTACGCATAGCTCGACTACGTGACCTATTGATTAAAGAATAACCTGTCAACGTAGGTGACTTGGTGCTTGGTTGAGTCGAAGCTGTAGCCCGATCTGGCGAGTACAATAAGCTTACTGCCATCTGAGAGGAACCTTACACGATGACGGGGCAAGTTGCCCCTAGGACGTATCACCTTACTACTCTGCAGGGTCAGAATATCGCATGGACATGGCACAGCAGCAACTTACACCAATATCATGCCTAAACATTCAGTTTTCTTGTTTCACCGATGCAAAAATGTAACCGGCGATTCTTTTGGCTGTATTGCTCTGTGTGGAATGAGAACAGGCATTAATACCCCTACCTAGTGTCTTCCCTCATAGCCATCAGCCGTTTACTACACCTTTAGCCCCAAAGGGGCTATAGGCCCCATTATACGGCCCTCGATCGTTCACTACACCTTTAGCTCCTAAGGTGCTAAGGGTCCTGTGGCACGGCCCTTGACCATTCGCTACACGTTTAGCCTCCAAGGGGTTATAGGTCCGGTGGCATTGCCCTAGGTCATTCGATACACCTTTAACCCCTAAGGAGCTAAGGGTCCTATGGCATGACCCTTGGCTGTTCGCTATGTCTTTGGCCCTCAAGGGGTTAAGAGCCTTATAGCACGGCCCTTGGGTCGCGGGAGCCAATTGGTCACCTCACTTATTGTTTAACTTAGGGGTTGATAATACATCCGGATTAGTAAACTAACATAAAGAAGGAGCAACATCAAGTTAAACAACAAGTGACAAGAATAAAAGATGAAAAAGAGAATGCTTTTCATTAATGAACAACCCAGAATACAAATGATGGTGGGATCTACGAACAGTAAAAAGAGAGAGAGTGAAAGAGAGGACAAAAAGGGGGGCGAAAAGAGAGCCATGAGCCTAGGTAGTGAGGTCTTCATTGTCAATGGCCTCATCCACTAAACCCTCGTCATCTAAAGGAGCGGCGTTTCTAGGGTCATCAGGGTCTTCTTCATCCTAAGACGTGACATGTTGGAACACGACTTTGTTAGGCTCTTGACCAGATTGGAGAGCATTGCGACAATCCTCTATGTAGCAAACCCACGCCTTAAAGAACCCCTTTTGTTCAGCAAGGGCTAAAGTCTCAAGGAGCTCGTGGAAGAATGTAGTCTACTCCTCTTGACAGCACCGACATCCCGGGTCCTCGACCTTGGTTACCCTCTCCTGCCCGAAGATCCTTTTAGCTTCTAGCTAAATATGCAAGTCTTCCAGCTGGCAATGCAGCTCTTACCTCTTCTTCTCCCAGGCCTCCTTCTTCTTCTTTAGCTTTTTTCAGTGTCATTTATACTTGGCGGCTGAGTCTTCAGCTTTACACTGGCCCTCCTGAAGGAGACGGACTTTTTACTCTATACTGGAGGATGAAGGCATAGATCGTACCGCCTTGAGTGCTCAAGCAAAGGCCTCCGTCAATCAAAGAAAGGCTATAAAGGCAAAGACAAAAAGGAGTAGGAAAAGACAAAAAAGATAAGTACTGGTCAGTCCCACCTCAATAGCCGCCACTTGCCCTCTATCACTCGCTGGAGATTCAGGAAGGCCGAGGGTGCGAGGTCCCATGATTGCGTGAGCCTCTTGACCATCTCTGACTTCAGTAGAGGATCAGACACCAACAAGTTGATGGTGCCCGCAAATCGCGAGGGGGAAGCCCCCATGATATGCCGGCAGGTTAATTGGCGGCTCCCATGAGAGTCCCCTAATGGTGACGACCTTCTCCTGTCATTTGACCCAGCCTGGCGGGCTGGCCCCTCGGAAGTCTCCTTATGAGGGGACCCTACGACGATAACTTCCCCTTGTTGAGATCCCCCTGGCCAGCGTAAGAGTAGGTGTTGAATTGGCTCGAGCACTCAGAGTCTCTAGCCATGGGCATTTTTGAGCGACCGAAGGAGGTAAGCTCAATGTCATTGTCAATGGATTTTTAGACCACAACAAGAACTTTCCCACCTAAGAAAATAACAAAGAAGGGATCAAAACAAATACGTTTGGATGATAAAACAAAGAAGCAGACATTAGGCACCTTCTCAGCATGAGGCCCAACTCGTCGGTACCTCTCTTCCTCCTGCTGCTGAGCAATATCTTTAGTGATCTCCTCTGCCATGGCATCCCCAGTCTCAATCTACAACAACATTGAGCTACTCTACAAATAGGAAAACAAAGTCAAGTCAAGCCCACAGAACGAAGGGACATTAAGGAAAATGGGAAGTACCCTTACTAAATTTTTTAAGAATAGGAGGTCGGCCGCCACAAGGAAGAAATCCTTTCTGAAGTAGGAAAGCTTCGAAAGCCAATTGAGAGGTTGTCTATCGCTCAATTTAACCTTTTTATGCTGGGGCTCCTTCCCTGCATCTATAATATGCGACATAAATGTGGGTGAGGGTCTTGGTTGATCATCCTCCTTGACATAATACTAAAAGTACTAGGTGGTCGCTTTTTCCTCCCCCGTTGGCTCACCAAACGGGTTCCTAATTAGACTATCCTTATTCTAACTTAGGACGTCGGCCCACCCATCTTCCCTTTGACAAAGAGGAAGTCATACTTTCGGTTTTTTAGCTTGGACTTCTTCTCTATGGTTGTCATAAAGCCCTTTCAGTTATTAAAGCTATACCAATTAACCTCTCTGGCCTCACCTGGCCTCTTTTAGTTGGGCCAAATGACCTTGCTGAGCAAGCCAGCCCACACAACTCGCACATGGAAATAAAGGAACAAATATTGTACGAAGAGGTAGTCACTATCTAGGAAATCAACAGCTCGCACCTATTCAGGATCTCTACTATCAACTCATATAAGGGAAAATAAAGGTCGTACGAAAGAGCCGCCTGGTATACCGCCATGCACCTGGAGGGCGGTCGGTTCACTGTTGCATCAGGGTCCGGGAGCATGAACTTGTAGCCAGTGGGAAGGAGATATTTTTCCTCCAAAGGCGGCCTTTTAAGGGACTGCACTACCTTGGGATTCGGGAAGTGCGAGCTGGGGTCGTCCTGAGGATCTGAGCGCATGGATGCACTTAGAAACTTTGTTCCCTCTGCCATAACTTCCCTAAGGGGTCCCTTACTCTTCTAACCCCTACCAGCAATAGAAACTGTAGAGCTGGAGCTAGAGGAGCTAGCCCCTCTATTCTGCTTGGAGGAGGGTGAAGTAGAAAGGAGGTTACCATCGGTCATCCCGTCCGCCATTAGTTTAGGGACCATCTTTAGTCGCGCGGTTGTCTTGGTCCTGGCCAGCTTATGTTCCTGGACATCAGACATATGAGGAACATCAATATCAATTTCCTAAGGATATACCACTTCCTCTTCTATACTAAAAATGCTAGGGGTAGAGGAATACTCGCAGCTTGACCAGGAGCTAGGCCCCGATTCTTAGATGGACAAGGCAAAAGGAATTTGCTTAGGCTCCCTAAACTGATTTTTTTTGAGAGGAAAATGCCACCTCTCCACCGTCAATTTGGCTGGTAGTTTTGGAAACTGAGGGTGGCGACCCTTATCGCAGGGGCCAGCCACCCATCGTGGGAAGGTCTCAACAGATGAACAAGAAGACGATATAACTTATTTAGTAATACTAAGACAAGTTCAAAGGGAGTGCAAAGAAGCACATAGTTATGTGAGGTGAATAAGGTTGAGGTTGAAGATTATTGAAAGTTGGAAGGTTAAGGTTAAAGGTCATTGAAGATTTAAAGGTCGGGGTTGAAGACGATTGAAGATTTTAAGGCTGGAGGATGAAGGCGCGAAGGGGAGTTTGAAGATTGCCTAGACCATGTATGGACAACCGTAAAGGAGTTTACAGTCTATCTCTCTCTAAAATATATTATTTCTCTCACTAGGATAAAAATGGGTGAGGAAAATGGCTTTCCACAAACCCCTCTTATATAACCGAAGTCAAAGGGAAGCCAATTGCTGCCCTTCTTGAGGCGAAGCGACGCTTAATGGTTGAATGATGGGGGACATGTAGCACGTGTTGTTTGCTCAAAATAATATATACAAAGTGGCAAAAGCAAATGAGGAGACTACAAGATAAATGCATGAACCTCAGGGCACAGCCGTTGGGTCTGCGACATAGCCATCGGTCGTTCGTAACACCTTTTAGCCCCCAAGGGGCTAAGGGTCCTATGGCACGACCCTCGATCGTTCGCTACACCTTTAGTCCCCTTAGGGCTAAAGGTCCTACAGCACGGCCCTCGACCATTCGCTACATATTTAGCATCCAAGGGGCTAAGGGTCATGCAGCATAGCCCTTGGTTGCTTGCTACACCTTTACTCACAGCGTGCTAAGGACCCTACAGCTCGGGCTCTTGCTGTCCACTACACCTTTAGCCCCTAAGAAGCTAAGGGTCCTACGGTATGACCTGGGCTGTCTGCTATACTTCTAGCCCCCAAGGGACTGAGGGTTCTATGGCATGGCCATTGGCCGTTCGCTACACCTCTAGCCCTTCAGGGGTTAAAGGACCTAAGGCACGACCCCTGGCCATCCGTTATACCTCTTACTCCCTAAGAGAGGCCGCTCAGTGGCAGTATCAACCTTCATATCCAAGAGGTAGCAGGACTCATGAAGGATAACATGGCCACAGAAGCAACAACAAGCAAGAAAAGAAAGATGATTTTCATTAAACACAAGGCAGCGAATACATCAGCAATATACAGCACTCAGGTACATCATAGGCCTTAAAAAACTAACACGACGGTTAATTCCTGTCCCTATAACTGGAGGCCGCTAGAGTGTTATTAAATCCTACACTATCCTCGTAACGGCCCCAGGGGTCTAAAACCGCTACAAGGACTGCAGGTAAGGGCTACCGAGGCTCTAGAAGATGACTCCTATGCACTCTGAGCCACATCTCAAAACTACACCAGTGAAGATTCACGAGCGCCATCTTTAAAGCTTGAGTTATATTCCTCATAAAGAAGCCTAACTCCAAGGCTTCATTGACCACTGCTGCATAAAAGGTGGCCTGGATGAGCTCCGAAATCCAGAAGTCCTGGGCGACCTCCTCAGCCTTTCATCGACTGAAATTTGGGTTGAGGTTTTGATGGTCCTAAGGAAGGGGGTGGGGAGGTGGTACAAACCTTCTCCGCTGCCAGTTGAAAGTCTCTCACATATGGTAGGTCATCTCCTTGATGTTTAGATAGTAGGGAAACACCATGACGAAAATTTTTCCACCAAAGAGAGGGATGTCAGGGAAGTTGGTGCATGAGATATGTCCTCCTGTGCCCCAACAAAGCCCTTTTATAGCAAACACAAAGGGCATTTTGGGCATTCCACCATGGCCTCGAAACTGACGTTCGGGCACCTCGAGAAGAAGCTCCTGCTTGAAACATGATGCCAACGCCAAAAAAAAAGAAAAGAAAAGAGAATGAGCACCTAAGGCCTCCTAGAGGCTAGTTACTCAAGGGCAAAGGTGCATCACTCAACCGCACACTCTTGGGTGAATCATCCAATGACCACAAAAGAGTAGCAGTGGCTTTTGCCACAAACGCTCTCTGGTTAGCGAACAAAATCTCATCTCTATGAATCTCCAGCCAGTCCTCAAATGAGAACTACTAAAAGTTTCCCTACGCCTCCTCTATCACCCCTCTCACCACCGAAGGCAGTACACCTAACTCCTCGCATATGACACGATCATAGCATAAAACATGACATGTACTAAGTCAGATATTCCTGCCTCTTGAGCAGCTGTCTCTGCATTTTCTCTTACATAATTCGGGCACAACAATAGGAAATCCGGCAATAGCTGACAGGGAGGTGGTGGGGCATTGGCATCATCCAGCTTCTCTCAGTGAAAAAACTCCCAAATATGCCAGGCCATTTTATAAACGTTTAGCCCAGAAGGGATGCCCATCGAGCAAACTAGAGAGTAATAAGATTATAAACACAGAAAAGGGATGAGAACCAAACTACCCATATCAAACCCTTGGCCCCCTTTATACAAGATGAGAAGGGGCACCTCTCGCTTTGGATTTCGCAAAGATACAATAAATGATCCCAATGATAGAACAAGTCATGAGTTAAATCACTTAGTAACAGAGGATATTTGTTCCACATCTCACCTGTAGGTAAAATGTAAGGGGCTAAATGATTCGGGGTAAACCCTCGTAGGCCCAACAGGCATCAATAGTAGGTGCATAGCCTAGTGAAAGGAGGCTCTAACCTCCTGTGGGTCCCCCTAGAGGGTCACTTCCATTAGCCCCATAAAGAAGGGGAAAAACCCGAAATTATGGATTTAACTCTAGCTACAGTATCAGATACAAAAAAGGTAAGTCTGGAATGCGTAAATTCCGCATTGATAATTCCTCTGAACATCTAAGATATCCATTCTCGGGAAAGATTCTACTTTTGCCAATAAAGATCCTATCTTAGCTTTGCAGAAGCTTAGTCAAGTCCATTTCCCAATATTTTTGCTGACTTAAGCATCGGAGGGGCATTCCCTGGATCCAACATCTGGGGTAGGCCTTTTTTGCAGGTTCAGAGGCAACGAGAACTGGGATTAAGCCTAGGCTGGCCACCATCACATAAGCATGTTGTTCCTCACATCACCCCTCAAGAAGCCTTTGTACTGAAACAAGTACAAAATGTACTCGAAAATGTCTAGAGCACTACTTTTTTTGCACTACAAAGTGTGGTCATGAATTACACATTGCTTGTAGGATTCTTTTCTGCACCAGTGAGTTTGGAGCTGCTTGTATGAGCTAAAATGAGGACGACCAATGTAAAGGGAGCATTCAGTTTTTTTGGGAGAAAGCAAATATGGAACTACTAGCATGTCTCCCATGTTTTCATATGTGACGTAATACAAACTATTTGGTGCCATATGTTGGCTTGGCTGAGTGGAAGAAGGTATTAGAAATCAAAGCACAAAATGAAATGGTTGTGAAGAAGAGCATGGGCAAACCTTAAGAGCCTGACTGTAAAGATTACCCTATGCGTCGCTACTATTAACCTTGGAAGGGAAGCAACTTATGTAAATTTCAATGTAGAAGTAGAACAATTAGCCAGTTTATAGCTAGTGTAGTAGATTGTGTGAACGAATTTTCTTATTTATTATTTCTTTGTTTTGCTAAGAGTGATTTATGGCATTTGATTTGCGTGAATTTGCTTGCTCCCTGCCTGGTATGCTAGGCCTTGATGTATGAGCACCAAAGTAGCTGTATGTAATCTCATCAGTTTTGGAGGTTGGAGTCGAATACACAATATGTGTATGTAAGCCATTTAAATTGCATAATAAAAAAACGCGTACATGTGTACGAGTCTTTCAGTTCCTGTTTCATTTTTGCTTTACACAAAATTAGTTCTTTAATTTTTGACTAAGATACATACAGTGAGTCTTTCTACTTACTGTTTCATTCTTTGTTTACACAAAATTAGCTCTTTAATTTTTGGCTTAGAGTTAGAATTAGGGCTATTAAAGTTACACCATTGTATGCTTATTTCCTCAAGGGTGGATTGCATTGCTGTGGATGTGATACAAATTGTAATGATAGAGATTTAATTGAATTCTCCATCCACGTATCTTGAAAAAAGACTAAAAGACTTCAAATATTTTTATCATAGGATTTCGAATGCTCATTTTCTGAATTAATTTTGTTGCTCCACCCTATTTAATGTGCCCTAGGACAAGGTTTATAGTTAACAGTTGGGAGATAGATCGGGTCGAGTTGATTCGAGGTTGAAAATCATTTGAGTTGAACCTTTGGAAAACCTTGATTTATTCCTATTTAATTTTTAAACTCATTAACTTGATTTTGACAGGTTTACACATTAAGATGAACTAGTATTAAGGACCCAAGCAATGCATAGGAAATCTAATAAATTTTTTTAATTGCAATAATTTTTTGTTTTGATAGTAAGAATATCACAAAAAGAATATATATTAATAGAGAAGATAATCTTTCCACAAAATATTGTTAATACCTGCTTGGACTCTTGTACTCTGGATATTGAAGCAATATGAGAAGTTTTGACATATTGCAATAAGAATGTGTGTTGAAAAAAACATAATCTTACCACTGTTGATTGTTAATGTGTGGCTTGGGCTATTCATCTTCCTTGGTGGTATTTTGTTGGCAGTATTATCATTTATATGTACGATCCATAATTGAGATTGTATTGCATTTAAGATCTTCGATATTTCATGTTTATATTTATGTTTTTATTTAAATGGATAGAAAAAAATAATTATGAAAATCATATATCTTTCAATATTTTTTTATAATAATTGCGTATTTATAGTAAAAAAGGTATAAAATATGTGCACTTGACTATGTGGCTTAGTAACATTTGGCATTAAATGTCAAAGTTTGGTAAAAAAGTTGGAAGTCAAATGTGCATAATATATTGTCCATAATTGGTGTGTTTATTTTACTATAATATAATGTATTGTTTTTGGTAATATTGGCAGTTGCATTAGTAATGTAATACAATGCTTTATCATAATTGAACATCATCTTCTTTTTTGGAAGAAAATCTTCAAAATTGTAACTAAGTTTATAAAATCTTTTTTGGAGAAAGAAAATCTTCCCTACGTAATTGACTGACTCCTATTTTTTAAAATGAGAAAATTTTAAAACTACTAATTATTTGAGAAATATTGTGGAAATGACATGTGTTAAAAATTTATGTGTTTTTTTAATATACATGTATAGATGAGTTAAGTTTAGTGCGCGTATTTATCTGTTTACCCATTTAATGTTTACATACTCTGCGTGTGGAGATTAGAGATTTTCTATATGATGATCGTGTCAGTCACACATGGCTAACTTGTGTTAGGAACAATATAGGGACTAGGGTTATCCCTCTTTTGCACCCAAAAAAAAAGATATTTAATATTTTTAACTAAAACATAATTACATACTGTGAAAAATTAAGTTTACATATCATGCGAAGCAGTTACTGTCCAAAATTCCCTCGATTTATTATAATTCACATTTTAGTGACGGAAACTAGCTTCATGGTATTGGAAATATCTTGAGATTTTTGTTGTAATACTTGGCAAACAACATTAGCAATTTTCAAATTTTCCTGATCAAATGTGTAACGAACACAAATTAATAGCCAATCATGATATTCAAAGTGGCGTCAAAATTACCAAGTCTACAATTATTAGATTCATCAACTCTAATATGCTCAAAGATAGAAATTGCTACATCGAACATCTCAACTTGCTTTAAAGTGTTCTATTTCAATGGTTTTCGGTGCTTGTAGTTTATCAAGTCTTTTCATGCATGATCCAATGACATTGACAATAAAACTCAAGGTTGATCAAAAAATTGATGTACGAGGTTAATTTGCATAGAAGATGCAACTAAGGCAAATTGTACTCAATAAGCAAAGCAATGTAAGTAATAAAGACATGGGCATTTTGAGGGGAAAAAAAAAAAACAATGTTATTCCACTCACCTCTTATGTTGATGCTACCGTCATTTCCCTAGTTAGTGTTGTCATTGGTGAGTCTTTACATGAATGTTCTCAAAAAGTTCTCTTACGAATTCATTTTGTCAAGAACCTTCACAAACAAATGCAACGTCAAGATCTATATGGAAGGGAGGTGATGAACTAAATTTATATTGAAAAAGAACTCAATTTTACCTAATTGATAATACCATATAACCTAAAATCAACTTTTACGCAGAAAGCCGAGGGGGGTAGTGGTCACCTTCAGTCCTATTAATGCTCCATTCATGCCCTAAAAACCAATGCCATTTATTCTCTTTTAAGCTCATCTCACGCTTCATCGACAATAATGTGAAATTTAGACTCTCTGCTCTAATGTAGTTTCGTACTTCACTAGTAAGAATGGGGAGGTTCTCATTTTACAATTATAGGGGAAGTATACTTGGCACTGTAAGGAGCACTCTCTATTGCGTCGGCAACTTCTTCATTATACTCTACAAAAGCTTTCCTGAACTTAAGAAATTTACCTCTAATTTCAAAATCATTCGACTCATGATGGCCTCTTAAAGGGCAAGCTTGAACATTTAACAACCGAATAGTATCAATAGAAACTTTAAGATAAACCGTTTCATTTTAATTTGCTCTTTATTTTGTACATGAGTAACATTATGAATGTGCCCTACTTGTTAATAGATCTTCACATTATTAACAGAATTATTGTGAGGTGCGCGAGGACGCTTTCCAATGTGATTCAAGAAAGCATAATTTTTTCGTTCATTAACCTATTCCCGACCTTTTCGGGTTGAAAAAGATAACTAGGTAGACAAATTTGGACAAGGGGCTTAGCAATCTCACTAAAATTTTTAATAAATTTGTGATAAAAATCTAGTATGCCCAGAAAAAGATCAAACATCTTTCACACATGATAGAGGAAGAAAATTAACAATCAAATCAATCTTAATCCTATCAACCCCAATACCCTCACTGAAAATCACATGGCCTAGGATAATCCCTTTCTTCACCACAAAGCAACCCTTCTTGTAGAGCTTGTCGTAAAGGTACAAATTAAACTACTACTTTGATTTATAAATAATATTTATAGCATAAGAAAGTAGGGATCGATCCCACGAGGAAAGATTATATCAAAAAGCTAGTTTAATTCTAAATGATTTTACTACTCTAATTTATTATAACTTCTCTTTGTATTTCTAAAATAAATCAAATTTAATAAATAAAAATCTGAAAAAAATACTTAATATTGATCCTAAATATTCTAAATTTAATTCTGGAAATAAAACAGTAAATAGCTATCCTAAATATTCTGAAAAATAAAAACAGAAAATAACAAGCAGAAAATTAATATTAAAAATTACAAAAAGTAATCCAACTTAATATTCTAACTTTGTAATTCCAAAATTATATGTAATTAATTCAGAAAAATTAAAACAGAAAATTAACTCCAGAAAATGAAACAGAAAATAAAATCTGAAATTAGAGAAAAAAATAAACTGCACTAATATAAATACAAATTAAATAACAAAATTGCCCAATATTATAATATAATTTTCTGGACTTAATAAAATCTAAAAAACACGAAATAATAATTAAAAACGTAATTTTCATGTTTATTGAAACAAAAACCTGCACATATCCAGTTTACGAAATAATTCTGAAAAATTGTCAAATAATTTTTAAAAATTCCAAAATTAAATAGAGGCAGAGTAGGACACTATATAAACCCTAGGATAGATTAAAAATTGAAAAAACACAAAAGGAACTATTTTTAACTTAATTTCTAACAAACTGGTAATTAAAAGGTAAAACAAAATATAAATTAAATCTAAAAATTATAATAACACTAAAAATCAAAATCTAACTGATCTAATATCACCAAGACACTCCTAAAAGACTACTCTTTTGGGGGGGTAAACGAAATTTATATTAGAACTTATAAATTGAAGAATAAAAATTGACAAACTAAACAAATTAACTAAAAAGTAATAAATAATTATCAAAAATACCAAATTTATGAAAAATACTTAGCATAATCTATATCCACCATACAAATTAATATTTATTATCAACACACAAATCGATTTATCCATGAGTTAAATGGTAGAAGACACTCATCAGTGGATCTTCCCCGTTTTTCCTTATATTATAGTTTATTTAGGTCCAATCCTAATATAAACCCGACTAGTTTTGATAACCCTTACACCAGTACAAGAATTTAATCAAATTAGAGCATTACATATTAGAAAAACATCATCTCATGCCTTGTAACCAATTTACCAGCAAATTGATTTAACAAAGATCTACAACAATTATCTAATTAAAAGAGATGAGTTTGAACCATCCATGATTAATTAGGGTGATACTAATGCCTAAAAGACTATAACTTTTACGTATTAAAGCCTTTTAAACTATCGTATGAATTCATAGTAAACTAATTAGCATGCATTCTAATCAATCTAAAACGAATATCATAAACGATAAATACTAATCGTTATAGAATTATGAATAAAAATCAACTAGACGATAAAGCATAAAACTTGTTTCAAAATAATTAATTTAGCATGATTTCAAATAGATTATACCAAGTACAAGAAGATTACTCACTCATCTTAAAAATAAAATTACACAATTCACCAAAATATTTCATGTTTAATAATAAACTGGACAAAAAAAAATATAAAAATAAAAAGAAGAAGAAATAGGCTTATTCTACTTGATTGTGGCGTGAAGATGTGTGATTGAAGATGATGATGATGATTGATGGTGATGATACGTGATGTGTAGAGGAGAAGAGGTAGATATTCTGATGAGGGACAAGGCGTGAGAGGCTATTTGATGGTGATGAGGCATGTTATAAAGAGGAGGGTTGGCGTTGGGTGTTGATTATGAAGAGGTGTATGCGTTAGGCATAAGAATATTGAGAGAAGAGAGTTTTTATAATATTAGCTATCAGGGTTTTCTTCGTTAAATTCTTTCTTTTTCAAGTCTTCTAGTTTCTCTTCAACTAGGAGCAATAATTTTTTAACCCTAACCCTAACCCAAATAAATCATTATGGAAATAATATTTTCCATAAATCATTATTTTGGACCGACTTGATAGCTTTGCATGTAAAATCCGAACTTCGACGTCTTCTCTTCACCTCTTTATTTTATTAATACTTAACCTAAAAAATATATAAAATAAAGTAAATTAGACGAAATACTATATATAATATAATCAAAATAATTATTAAAATAATGCATGATTTTTGACTTAACAAATTCCCCCACACTTAGACTTTGGACGTTCTCGTGCAAAGAAATCTTAGACTCGATCTAAAAACTGACCCTCTTGCTTTCTTATAAAGTCATGCATAACTATGATATTGATACTTGGCATTAACTTGCTTTAGAAATAGTTTTATTGAAATTTAATTAGTTTTTCCTCCACAAGTGAATAACTACTGGACATCCAACTACCATCAAAGAGTTTTTTCATCAACCACACAACATTTCCTTAATGAAGTAACAAGAACAATAACTATCCATCTCTTTTAAGCGTGCATAAACCGATCAAGAGGTCTAAAAATTTTACGATAGAAAAATTGAAGTACGGTATGGTTATAAAGACAATTGAACTAGAATGAATAACCCATTGAAATTGATTCGGACTTGCCTTGCAATTTTTTTCTTTTTCTTTTTCTTTTTTTTATATGGGTCCTAGAAATTAAACACTCCCTATCTCACTCACCCGAATAGAGGTGCTGGAGCAAACATTTTATTTTCATCATTATTTTTATTTATTTTATTGACTCACTAGTATGGGAAGCAAGCTTTCCAGTGGCAGTATTACCTCAAAGGATAGCATCCAGTAGCGCATGCCTCAAAGGGGTACCTGTCATTCCCGACTTTAATGAGTTATTCTACTAATTCAATAGTCTAGGAAATGGGTTAGGTTATTTTATTACCTCTGAAGTGGATATAATACATGACCAAATAAGATGAACAATCATGACAGTTACTCATTAAAGAGATATATGAGGATCAACTCAAACTTCTCTGAATGACAGCTAGCATGCTCAGAAGTCTTTACTCATAAACTATAAATAGCTAAGAAAACAAAAAATTTAAGTAAGCAAGCCTAGCATAAACTCATATCATGCATTATTCATAAATTTTTTTTTAGAATAAATACTGCAGAAACTAAATGCAGGATGCACCCCCCACACTTAATTCATGCATTATCCCTAATGGATGCAAAAAGATAGAAATAACGAAAATAAAAGTAAAATTAAGTGGGTACTTCCCTAAAAACGTTGAGTTGCCTCCCAACCAGTGCCTTTGTTTACAGTCATTGGCTCGACACAAATGAGCTCATGGATCCTCTAATTGGATCTCTTCCACTAAGCATACCTAATCTCCTTCATAAAAGTGCTTTAGCCTGTGACCATTTACCTTGAAAATCTTGTTAGTAGCAAAGGATTTAATCTCAGTAGAACTATGTGGATAAGTCTTTACTACCATAAAAGGTTCAAGGCATCTTGAATTTAACTTACTAGGAAAGAGTCTTAGTTTTGAATTAAATAATAATACTTTCTCACCTACCTGAAATTCTTTTCTGACAAGTTTAGCATTACGAAACGCTTTGGCTTTACCTTTATAAATGACTAAATTATCATAGGCTTTCAAGCGAATCTCCTCTAATTTCTGCAATTGCAATTTATGTTCTTTTCCTGCTAACTCATAGTCAAGATTGCATTGCTTTACAGCCCAATATGACTTATCTTCTAGCTCAATAGGAAGGTGACATGGCTTTCCAAAGACTAACCTATAAGATGACATACCAATAGGGGTCTTGTATGCGGTCCTATAAGCCCAAAGAGCCTTATCTAGCCTAAGACTCCAATCATTCCTGTCTGCCTAACTACTTTTTCGAGTATGCCCTTGATTTCTTTATTAGATATTTTAGCTTGGCCATTGGTTTGGGGGTGATAACTAGTAGATACCTTATGAGTCACATGATATTTGGCTAACAAGGCACCTAAAGTTCTGCTACAAAAATGAGTCCTCCTATAACTGATGATTGCTCTTAGCACTCTATATCTATGCAGAATGAGAGATTTAACATGTTTCACCATAGTTTTACCATGATCAATTCTAGTAGCTACAGCTTCTACCCATTTGGACACATAGTCAACAAGTACAAGAATGTAAGTTTACCTAAAAGAAGGGGGGAAGGGTCCTATGAAATCAATACCCCATACATAAAAAATTTCACAAACATAAACATTATATAAGGGCAATTGATTCCTTCTTGATAAATTTTCAGTCTTTTGGCATGCTTCACATCTTTTACAAAAATCATAAGCATCACGAGAAATAGTCGGCCAATAAAATCCACATTCAAGAACTTTATGTGCTGTTCTTTTGGGTCCAAAATGTCCCCCACTTTTCTGAAGAATGACGGAAGGTTAGAATGGAATGAATTTCACTATCATCAACACAATGCCTTATTATCTGATCACCACAAAATTTCCATAGGTATGGCTCATCCCAAACATATATAGTATTTAGATTGAGCTCTTATCTTTTCTTTTTCGGCCCTAAACAAGTCAATGGAAAAAGTTGTGGTGACTATGTAGTTCATAATATCAGCATGCCAAGGTAATCTAATACTGATAGCATATAAAGTCTTATCAGGAAAACAATCACTAAAAGGACTATCACCTTCTCCTATTTCCAGTCTACTAAGAGGGTCAGCAACTAAGTTCTCAGCTCCAGGTTTATCTTTAATTTTCAATTGAAATTCTTGCAATAATAACATCCATCTAATCAATTTGGGCTTTAAATCTTTATTTTCTAGCAGATGTTTAAGAGCAGAATGATCAGAGTAAACAGTAACTTTCAAACCCAACAAATAAGGACGGAACTTTTCAAGAGCAAAAACAACAGCATACATCTCCTTTTCTGTAGTGATGTAGTTACACTGTGCAGAGTCAAGAGTTCTAGAAGCAGAGTAGGTACTTTCCCAACTCTTTGACCTAAAACTGGCCCCACTGCCTTATCACTGGTATCACACATTAACTCAAAAGGTAAGGCTCAATTTGGGGGTTGTACAATAGGCAAAGTAGTCAATTTCAACTTCAGCTGATCAAAAGCCCTCATACAATCATCATTAAAATCAAATGAAGCATCTTTTGCAAGCAAGGCACATAAAGGAGAAGTAATCTTAGAAAAATGTTTGATAAACCTCCTATAGAACCCTACATGTCCTAAGAATGATCGCACATCCTTGACACATCTGGGATGGGGTAAAGACTGAATGATGTCAACTTTTGCTTTATCTACCTCTAATCCCTTCGATGACACTACATGTCCAAGTACTACCCCATGCTCCACCATGAAATGACACTTTTCAAAATTTAAAACCAAATTGGTCTCAATGCAATGCCTAAGCACTAAAGTAAGATGATGTAAGCACTCATCAAATGAATCACCATGTACAGTAAAGTCATCCATGAAAGTTTCCATAATTTTGGTGATAAAATCAGAAAAGATACTCATCATACATCTTTGAAATGTAGCAGATGCATTACATAGACCAAAAGGCATGCATCTAAAAGCATGAGTGCCAAAAGGATAGGTGAAGGTGGTCTTTTCCTGATCCACGAGAGCTATGGGCACCTGAATATAACCTGAATAGCCATCTAGAAAGCAATAATGTGACCTTCCAGCTAATCTCTCTAACATCTGGTCCATAAAAAGCAATGAAAAATGGTCCTTCTTAGTGGCCATGTTAAGCTTTCTATAGTCAATGCACACTCTCCAACCACTCTGGACTCTAGTAGGTATCAACTTACCTTCTTTGTTTTGCACTACTGTTATTCCCCCCTTTTTAGGAACCACATGGATAGGACTAACCCACTCAGAATTAGCAATGGGGTATATTACTCCAACATCTAACCACTTAAGAATTTCTTTCTGAACTACCTCCATCATAGGTGGATTAAGTCTCCTCTGAGAATCCTTCTTAGGCTTAGCATCTTTCTCTAATGTGATCTTATGTGAGCATAAGGTAGGGCTAAGTCCCTTAAGGTCTGTTAAAGTCCACCGTATTGCTTTGCTATGTTCTCTAAGCACCTTAACAAGTTTTTCCTCTTGGTCAAGGGTAAGTGCATTAGAGATGATGACAGGCAAAATCTCATTATCCCCCAAATAAGCATATTTCAAATTCTCAAGTAAAGATTTCAATTCTAGTTTAGGGGGTAAATGCTAGAGGGAAGTAATTTAGCATGATTTTCAGGCAATTCAAGCTTGTTTGGTCTATTATGCACTTATAAGTGGAATAAAGACCCTATCATATCAGCTAGATTATCATTAACCTGGTAGGGCACTCTTTGAAACTCAGCATGATCTAGACTCTTAGTAAGCACAGTAAACAATTCATCTTCATGAGACAAGTCGTAAATATCTTGGGACAACTCATCAATAACATCAAGTGCATACACGTAATTCACATCAGCAGGAAATCTCATGGCATCAAAAATATTAAATTTAATTACTTCACCATCAAATTCCATGGTTAATGCTCCTTCATGCACATCAATTTTAGTCCTAACTGTTTTCAAAAATGGCCTACCAAACAAGATAGGAATATCGTGACATGCATAACCTATGTTCATCACATAAAAATTAGCAGGAAACACAAGCTCATTCACTTAGCCTAAGACATCCTCTAAAACTCCATCTAGGTAAGTACTGCTCCTATTAGCTAACTGAATCACTATACTAGTTTTCTTTAACTCTCCTAAGTTTAATTTGTCATAAATAGACCTAGGCATAACATTAATGGAAGCACCCAAGTCAAGCATAGCCTTATCAAAGTAAAGATTTCCTATCTTACGAGGAACTGAAAACACACCTAGGTCTTTGCACTTAGGGGGAAGTTTCCTTTGAAAAACTGCAGACACATTTTCCCCCACACTTACTTTTTCATTACCTCCTAACTTTCTTTTAGTAGTACACAATTCTTTCAAGAACTTAGCATAACGAGGCACCTGTTTAATGGCACCAAGGAGAGGTATGTTGATCTCTACCTTCCTAAATGCCTCTAAGATCTCGTGGTTAGCCTCATTCACCTTAGGGCTTCAAAACCTACTAGGAAAGGGTGGGAATTAGCTTAAAAGGTTCTCTTTTCTTCTCACCTATTTCCTTAGTAGTTAGATTAAAATCTTTATCTAACTCTGGTTCAGCTTATTTAACCTCTAACTCAGGCTCCACTTCTCTACTCTTCCTAGGTTCTTTTAGCTCTTTCCCACTCCTAAGTGTCATGGCACTAACATTCTCCTTAGGGTTAGGGTAAGGTTGAGATGGTAATCTATTTTGCATTTGAGCCTGTAAGTTGCTAACTATGGTATTAGTTGCGTCTGTCTCTCTTGAACCTGCTTAAGAGTTGTCTCCATACTCTGGAACCTATCATCCATCTTCTTAAGGACTTGTTCTAGTAGGAAGTTGATCCTATCTTGATTAGAAGGCTGATGAAATGCTTGGTCAAAACCAGATGGATTGGTTTTAGGGCCATACCTAAGGTTAGGGTGGTCTCTCCATCCTTCATTATAGGTGTTAGAATATAGATCATACCTCCTTTGACCTTGGTTAGAATAGATAGCATTAATATTTCCCTCTTGAAGTGTAGGACATGCATCAGTAGGATGCCCCTCTAGACAACAAATTGCACATATGACTGCTTTTTGTACTATCCCAGTAATAATCTTATTTAACATTGCAATAATATGAGATAACTGACTCTCCACAGATGAGCTAGAGCCAATCTCATTAACCCTTTTAATTTGTGATTCCGTAGCACCAAACTGTTGAGTATTTTGGACTATTAAATTGAATAAATCTCTAACCTCTACTGGAGTTTTATTAACTAGAGCCCCTCCACTAGCAGCATCAACCATATTACGATCCATAGAAAGCAACCCTTCATAAAAATATTGAATCAACAACTGTTTAGTTATTTGATGTTGGGGACAACTAGCACACAGTTTATTAAATCTTTCCCAGCACTCGCAAAAAGTTTCCCCATTCATTTGTTTGATACCACATAATTCATTTGTTTGATACCACATATTTCCTTCCTAATTGATCCAATTCGGGATGCTAGAAAAAATTTCTCTAAAAATGATTTATGTAATGCAGTCCATGTAGAGAAAGATCTAGCAGGCATGTAACACAACCAATCTTTAGCATTGCCAAGTAAAAAACAAGGAAAGGCTCTCAACCTAATTTGGTCTTCAGGAATCCCCTCAGGCACCATAGCAGAGCATGTAATAAGGAATTCACTAATCTGATGATATGGGTCCTCTCTAACTAATCCATGAAAGTTGGGTAGTAGATTGATGAATCCAGAGCTCAGTTTTAGAGGTTTATCTAATGCGGCATAAGTAATGGACAAAGGTTGGACTTCTAGATTAGGGGCAGCAAGTTCCCGAAGAGTAGACATTCTTACCTCTTTAGTTTTAAGACTTACTGGTTCAAGATCACCTTCTTTGTTTTTAGCTTCCAACGTTTGCTCCTTGTCTTCTCCAATCTCGTTACCACTCCTTAATTTCATAAATTAAAGGCAGCTACAAAAATAAAACACTATAAGTAAGAACAAAGTAATAAAAATAGTAAGACAGAATAGATAAAACTGGCAATACTTAATTTCTCTCCCCGACAACGACGCTAAAATTTGTAGAGCTTGTCGCATAGTTACAAATTAAACCACTACCTTGATTTATAAATAATATTTATAGCATAGGAAAGTAGGGATCGATCCCAGGAGGAAAGATTATGTCAAAAAGCTAGCTTAATTCTAAATGATCTTACTACTCTAATTTATTATAACCTCTCTTTGTATTTCTAAAATAAATCAAATTTAATAAATAAAAATCTGGAAAAAATACTTAATATTCCTCCTAAATATTCTAAATTTAATTCTAAAAATAACACAGTAAATAGCTATCCTAAATATTCTGCAAAATAAAAGCAGAAAATAACAAGCAGAAAATTAATATTAAAAATTACAAAAAGTAATCCAACTTAATATTCTGGCTTTGCAATTCCAAAATTATATGTAATTAATTTCAGAAAAATTAAAGCAGAAAATTAACTCCAGAAAATGAAACAGAAAATAAAATCTGAAATTAGAGAAAAAATAAACTGTACTAATATAAATATAAAATTAAATAACAATATTGCTTAAATATTAGGATATAATTTTTTGGACTTAATAAAACCTAAAAAACACGAAATAATACTTAAAAATTTAATTTTCAGGTTTATTGAAATAAAAACCTGCACATATCCAATTTACGAAATAATTCTGAAACATTATCAAATAATTTTCAAAAATTTCGAAATTAAATAGAGGAAGAATAGGACACTATATAAACCCTAAGATGGATTAAAACTTGAAGAAACACAAAAGGAACTATTTTTAGCTTAATTTCTAACAAACTGGTAATTAAAAGGCAAAACAGAATATAAATAAAATCTGAAAATTATAGAACACTAAAAATCAAAATCTAACTGATCTAATATTACCAAGACACTCCTAAAAGACTACTCTTTTGGGAGGGTAAATGAAATTTATATTAAAGCTTATAAGTTGAAGAATAAAAATTGACAAACTAAACAAATTAACTAAAAAGCAACAAATAATTATCAAAAATACCAAATTTATGAAAGATACTTACCATAATCTATATCCACCATGCAAATTAATATTTATCATCAATACACAAATCGATTTATCTATGAGTTAGACTGTAAAAGACACCCACCAGCGGATCTTCCCCATTTTTCCTTATATTATAGTTCATTTAGGTCTAGCCCTAATATAAACCCGACTAGTTTTGATAACCCTCACACCAGTACAAGAATTTAATCAAACTGGAGCATTACATAGTAGAAAAACCTCATCTAATGCCTTGTAATCAATTTACCAGCAAATTTATTTAACAAAGATCTATAATAATTATCTAATTAAAAGAGATGGGCTTGAGCTATCTATGATTAATTAGGGTGATACTAATGCCGAAAAGACTATAACTTTTACATATTAAAGTCTTTTAAACTATCGTATGAATTCATATTAAACTAATTAGCATGCATTCTAATCAATCTAAAACGAATATCATAAACGATAAATACTAATCGTTATAGAATCATGAATAAAAATCAACTAGACGATAAAGTATAAAACTTGTTTCAAAATAATTAATTTAGTATGGTTTCAAATAGATTATACCAAGTACAAGAAAATTACTCACTCATCTTAAAAATAAAATTACACAATTCACCCAAATACTTCCTGTTTAATAATAAACTAAACACAAAAAAAATATAAAAATAAAAATTAGAAGAAATAGGCTTATTCTACTTAATTGTGGCGTGAAGATGTGTGATTGAAGATGATGATGATGATTGATGGTGATGATACGTGATGTGTAGAGGAGAAGAGGTAGATATTCTGATAAGGGACAAGGCATGAGAGGCTATTTGATGGTGACGCGGCGTGTTATGCAGAGGAGGGTTGGCTTGGGGTGTTGATTATGAAGAGGTGTATGCGTTAGGCATAAGAATATTAAGAGAAGAGGGTTTTTATAATATTAGATATTAGGATTTTCTTCTTTGAACTCCTTCTCTTCCAAGTCTTCTAGTTTCTCTTCAACTAGGAATAATAATTTTGTAACCCTAGCCCAAATAAATCATTATGGAAATAATATTTTCCATAAATCATTATTTTTGGACCAACTTGATAGCTTAGCGTGTAAAATCTGAACTTCGACGTCTTCTCTTCACCTCTTTATTTTATTAATATTAATGCTTAACCTGAAAAATATACAAAATAAAATAAATTAGGCAAAGTACTATATATAATATAATCAAAATAATCATTAAAACAATGCATGATTTTTGGCTTAACTCTTCTCCCAGTTTAAGGTCAAATGTTTCTCTCTACAACAACAGTAGCAGCTTCCAGTGTCGGTCCCGTTTGCGTAGGGTCTAGAGAGATTCAGATGTAAGCATCCTTACCTTTGCATGTATTGCTACATACAAAGAGGTCGATTCCAATAGACCAACAAAGAGGTCAATTCCAATAGACCCTCAAATGTTTCTCTTTTTACCTTTTTAAAACTTTTACCAAATTGATCAAATAGTCATGAAAAGAGGATCCATATACCAAAAAATCATCCATGGAAATCTGCTTAGAGTGTTGAACCAAATTAGAAAATATAGAAATCATGCATCTCTAGAAGGTGACAGCGCCATTACACAGACCAAATGACATCCTCCTAAAAGCATAGGTGCCAAAAAAAAGAGAAAAGATAGTCTTCTTGTCTTTCTTAAGTGTAATAGAGATCTAGGTATAGTCGAAGTACCCATTGAGAAAACAATAGTGTGAATGTTTAGCTAATCTCTTGATTATCCAGTCCAAGAAAGAGAGGGGGGAATATCTTTTTCAGTGGTAACATTTAGTTTCCTATAATCAATATAGACTCTCCACCCAGGCTGTACTCAAGTGGGGATTAGCTCATTCTTATTATTCCTAATCACAGTGATAGTGTCTTCTTGCGGATGACCCAAATGGGACTAGCCCACTGACTATCAGACATGGGGTATATGATATGGTTCAAGCACTTCAACACCTCCGTCCTAACTACCTCTTGTAGAGTAAAATTCAACCTCCTCTAACAATCCCAATAAGGTTTAGCACCATCCTCTAAATGAATCCTGCATTGCATAATTGTAGGGCTGATACCTTTGATGTCCCCTAAGATCCATCCCAAGACCTCCTTATTCTCCCTACACTACCAGAGAGAGAGAGAGAGAGAGAGAGAGAGAGAGAGAGAGAGAGAGAGACTTTTAGCAATAGGGCTTATGTGTCGATATAAGCATTTTTTCTGTTGGTAAAACTAAATACTAGCAGATAAATATCTGTTACTAAACTGTTAGTAAAAACCCTAAGGGTAAAAGTTCTACCCCCAAATACAATCATTTGTTGCAATTGGTCACTAATACCAACAAAAATGCTTGTGTAGGTATTCTTATAATTTTAGTAATTGCTTATTCTGTTATGAATATCATGTTTTACTAAGAAAAGAATTATTAATAATGTTTATTACTTGCACTAGAAACATCTCAAACAAAAGATATATGTTGGTAATAGGTTTTCCACCTTGCTTAGTCAATTCGTCCAAGAAAAGAATTTGTTGGTAATAAGATTCAAGCCTTTCATGATTAACATATCTAATGGCATTATATATCTGATTTAATTTCTTTTTTTAATATTAAATAATTAAAATTTACAATGTAGATAAAATAATTTAACAATATATACATCTTATCTAATACAATAAAAGAACCAAAAATTGACTAAAAGTTTTTCAACTCCCTAAATTCACTTAATATTCATAATTGAAAATATACATGACACTTAAAAAAGTTCACTTAATGCTTAAAGTGCCAGTGCAAACATTTATATAATACTTGGTCGAACATTTACAACAAGTCATGAACGATTAAATTAACTTATAGGGATTTCAACTAAATTTGACTCATAATGTTCTTCACCATGCATCTTCATTTTTCTCAGAGATCCCTCTTTAGATTCACTATCATTTACATTTGTATTCTTATCCTGCTTTTGATCTAATCTAATATCCAGCAAAACTTAGCTACACTAACAAGAAATACAATTGACTCAAAACATTTATATGTCATTTTAAAACACACACACACAAACACACATATAACTTAGTGACAAGTTAATCCATATATGATGCCTAGAATGAACTTTACCTAGAAGTATATTGAACTAATCCATCGATTATGAACTAATCAAAAACCCTATTCAAGCATTAGTCAGTGTACATGTGTAAGCACTGAATGATTGATGAGCAAGAGAAGGGAAGAGAATTAAAGTTACCTTGGGAAAGGTAGCGATAAGCATACTTAGGCTTGATCATACTTCACTTCTTCTAATCCACTGTTGATGTAGCTACTAGGAAAATATAACAGAGCTTACAAACAAGTTGATTGGATCATCACGTAACTTCTGAAAGATTTATTCAAAGCATAAGGAGACCCTTTCTAAGTTGAATACCTAGATGCATTAAAGATATAAATGTATCCTCATTGCCACATAGCCATTTTTTAGCACATATATATTTTCAAAGCTTAGCTTGCCCAATGACTATACATATTTCCATTTCAAAATGGAACCCAATTATGTTAAAGGACCATCAAAGTGAGAACTAAAGAGAATCCAATACCATTAGACAACCATCAAAGTGATATAATCCCAAGCTAAAGCTAAATGACCAATGTGACAAGTATAATCATTCTCCATCAATGCAAATAAAATCATAACCTTGTCGAGAACCTACTAGTGCAATAGATATCAAAAATAAAATTCCCGTTCTTTCAATATACTTCTCTCTTCTTATACGTGAGAGCTAAGTTTACAACGCTTATATAAAACTCTCTATCGAAATAAAATTAGGTTCTTTTAATTAATCAAGCACCTAACTACAAGAAAGCAACATAGAAATCAAGGTGAATGGCTAATCATCCTTCATTTGGGTAGAGAACTTATAAGAGAATAGATATTGACTCGACCAAAGCTAAAACAAAGGAAATCACAAGAGTACAACCTGTTTCTCAACTACTTAGGTGTAGGGACATGAGTTTTCAGGTTAACAAGGACATTTTTATTTGCTCTGAAATCAGCTTAAGCTATACATAATAAGAAATTTAATCTAAATTATTTCAGAACAAAAGGGGAAGAAATCTACAACAGAAGCAACTCAAATTCCTAAGAATTATCCATGATAGTAAACAAAAAAATAAATAAAAATTTGTCATGGACTTTCACAAATTCCCAATATAGAAACAACACTAGTGGCCTAATTAACTCAAAAATCCTTTGATTCCACCTTTGCTTTGGACAAATCAAACATAAATTCAATTATTGCAATTATCTATAACAAACCATCAGTTAACAAAAAGCCTAAACATGATCAAAACTGAAAGTAGTGACTAAAGCTTCACAATCCAGCACAATTAGATTAAAAGAAGCACTAGAAGACATGTTCAGCCATATAGCACGTGTGTTAAATCAATTTCAATGCTTTAGTGAAGAAAGCACTATAAGAAACTTACTGGGACATTTATATAACATTATATATACTAAAAAATGGCAGCAGAAAGAAATTCAACTATCTTGTCATGATCAAAACCACACTGAAGTGCATCCAACTTATATTTGCTTCCCAAGCAAATTATCGTTTGAGGTGCTAAGTTGGACAATGACCTAAATGGACAGAGAATTGATAAAATCTCGTTTAACATGTATAGTGATTCACAAAGCATAAATGGCTCCTTTTAGCTTAATACCAAAAATTTGAAACCCAAAAAAAAAAAAAAAAACACACTAAAGCTGATAAACAGGTCTCTCCACATAATAGACATCCAATGAACAATATAGCGAGTGAAAACATGGCACTGGAAATCATGACTCTAAGGAAAGCTACATCTGAAAAGTACGAATCATATGAAAATTAGAAATCCCTAATTGAACATGTATGGAATTATGTTCCCTACCCCAATTAGGGTGGAGAAAGATATATTTATAATACAAATTAGGGTTTTACATGGTATAAGACTCTTCGCCTCAAGGCCCAATATAAGCATATATACATGTAAATCATTACACCCCCTCAATTTGAACGTAGAGTAACAACGGATAGATTGGCCTTGAATTGATGAAACTTTTGTAAGGACAAGCCCTTAGGAAAGATATCAGCAACTTGAGACTAGGTTAGAATAAACTTCACTCAGAGATGACGTTTTGTGATGTTTAAAGAACAAAACAGTAGTCCACTTTAATGTTATTACTGTGACTATGAAGAATAGAATTGGCAGTAAGATAAGTGGCGGAAATATTATCACAAAAGAGATGAATTGGAACATGTACCAGAACACCTAAATCAAGAAGAAGCTGGAAGAGCCATTGTATCTTAGCAGTCGTATAAGCAGCAGCATGATACTCAACTTCTATAGAAAAGTAAAAGACAGTTGGTTGTTTTTTGGAGCACCAAGAGATAAGATTGGAGCCTAAGAAAATAGCAAACCCAGCATTAGAGAGAATCTAAATCACAAATTGCGACCATAAGAGCAAGACGAGAGTTGGCTTTGACGAACAAGCTATGATCAGTTGTCACCTTATAAGTATGTGACAATGCACTTAATAGCATGGAGGTGAGATGTTCAGGAAGCATGCATAACTTGGGAAACTACATGCACAACATAAGTGATGTTAGGTCTAGTCATGGTTAGATACTGTAGTGCCCCAACCATACAATGATATTCAGTAGGATCAATAAGCAACTCACCATTAGCAAGAGAAAGTGTGGTTTGAGAGACTTATAGGTGCACACATATTTTAGAGTATGAAAATGAAACTTCCTAAGCAGGTCTGACACCTATTTTTGTTGTGATGGAAGAAGGCATGAGAAAGTGCGCACCATCAGTACCCCTAAGAAATAATAAACGTCACCAAAGTCCTTCATAACAAACTGAGTGGACAATATGGCAATAAAAGAATGAATAAGAGGAGGACTATTACTAGTGAGGAAAATGTCATCTATATAGAGAAGAAGAACAAATATAGTGGTACGCTGGCAGTAAACAAACATGGATGGATAAGCCTCGCTCATATAAAACCCTAGGAAAGAAGATACGAACTAAAACAATGAATCCAATCTCGCAGAGCCTATTTCAAGCCGTGCAAGGATTTTTTGAGACGACAGACATGATAGGGAAAATTAGGATGAACAAACCCAGGAGGTTGCTTCATACAGACTTCCTCATCTCGGTAGCCATGCAAAAATGCATTTTTCAAATCAAGCTATCGAATAGTCCAGTTGCAGGAAATAGTAACATAAAGAATTAAGCAAATAGTGGAAGCTTTGACAATTGGCTAAAGGTTTCATGATAATCCATACGTGCTATTGGTGACTGTCACAGGTTATGAGGTGTGCTTTACAGTGTTGAATTGATTCGTCTGAGACAAATTTCATTTTAAAAATCCACTTACAATTGACTACATTTATAAAAGGAATTCATGTACAAGCTCTAAAGTATCTTTTTCCAAAAACCAATTAAATTCCTCTATTATAGCATGATGCCATGTGCAGTATTTAACAGCTTGAGAAAAGGACATAGAATTAGGATCCTTATGCTTAGTACTCAAAGATAATGTTGGGGACGTTGATCAGTAGTTATTATACATGAAGAGTCAACGATAATAGCAAACAACTCTTCCATTGTCCCCCATGAATATTCAATGGACATTCAAAAATCTGATAGCATGAAAAGAAATTTTGAGATAGGCCAAGCAGTTATTATACATGTTGGTGCTACATTTATAATCCCTAATCATGCTTTCATGGATAATACTCTACATCCGATGGTAAGACTTGAAAGTGAGCATGTTGATTCATTCATCCCTAATGAAGTTTTGGCTGACAAGAAGCTGCAACCGTTGATTACCTTGCTTCTTCTTTTCTTGGAGAAGTTGAAAGCCCTACAATTTATCTATTTGCAAATAGTCGCATAGTTGTTTCTTTGCTTGAATTCCTTCTTTCTACCTCTTTACAAAACTCAAGGGTGAGTTTTTTCCAACCAGGGGAGAATGATGCAAGACAAGGATAAAGCAAAATTAAGAAGACATGGATATATCTTAATATTGGCATATGTGAAGTATTTTAATAATTTATTATCTTCATAGGTTATCTTTTAGGATAAAATCTTGTCATTTTATCTCTTAGATTATTTTTAGTTATCGTAATCTTATTGTAATCTTCCAATATATTTTCTATTCCTTTTTCCAGTTGTATTGATTACTATATAAACCCCATCGTGCATGAGGGAAAGGTACACTTGAATGAGTTGAAATATAGAGTTTTGAAAGTTTTTATGTGAATTTTCCCAGTATGAGAATTGTTCTTGTAGCGTCCTACATCAATTACTCTCCTTTGTAGGAATTGCTCTTAGAGCGTCCTGCATCACTTAGACTGTTAGAAGGTTAGTAATGTTAGGTGCAACCAGAAAGAGTCCCTGATGAGAAGAGAATGAAGTGGGTGGCACAGCCTGAAGATAGGAACCAGAATTCATGGTAGAGGATGTAGGGATGCTACTGGAAGAACCAAATTTGAAAGTGGAGTTGGGAAAGAGCTGACTACAGCCATTAAAAATGGAAGCTTGACTCATAGAAGGAGGAAGTATGGGAGCTGTACATTGCTAGAAAATTATTGAAATGAAAAAGATACTTGGCAGTAGGAGAAGTGGAAGGGAGGAGAAGGACGGAAAGACTTGTTATAGATATGGGTATTGTCAGTTCAGAGGCATGCAAGGGATTTCTCACATAGGTGATGATAGTAGTTGGGGCAACCAGGGTAGTAGCAGCAGGCATTGAAGGAACAACCCTATTGTTGACAAAAGAGTTGGCATAGCTTGGTTCAATGGCAGGTGAAGAAAGGCTGAAACAACTAGGATGACGGATGTTTGCCATACGTGTTGGGAGGGATCACAGTTTGAGACATTAGGGTTTGTGATGGGGCTCTGATACCATATACAGAATTATGATCCCTACCACAATTGGAGGGGGGATATGCTTATAATACAGATTATGGTTTTACATGTTACAAGCCTCTTGGCCTCAAGGCTCAGTATAGACATATATACATGTACGCCATTAGAATGCAACGAACATAACACAAACATCAAGCTTTGCATCCTCAATCTTGTAAATTCAAGCCAATGAGCATAAAATCTATCAAATTAGATGCACTTAGATTGGCAACAAGTACAAAATGACTAAAAAGTCCAATTGGATCCAACCCAGTTACTAATTTTGATCAACTACCCACAAATTTTTCCAAACCTCAAGAGAGTGACATAATAATGTTTTTTTCAGAGGGGGTGAATGTAAGATGACTTACCATCGATGCTTTCATTGGCCACTATTATGGACATTAGAGAAGCATTTGCACGGGCTGACGCCTAAGGATAGATAATGGAGATAGCAGAGGCATCAGGAGGTTGGGTTTTTGTGAACAAGGCATTAGAGGATGAAAGTAACTGTCTTTTTCTTCCTTGTTGCCATATCTTATTTAGCCCATGACCATCACCGTCCCTTCAACCCACCTTTCTTTCTTACCATAGAAAAGAGGAAGCATATGAACCAAAGTTAATTGGAGTTTGAGAGAGGATAAGTGCCATGATAATGATTATTGCAGAGGAATAGTGAGAAAATGATTTTCGATGCATGAAAATAAATATAGCAAAAAGGAACTAAATAGGAAATGAATGTAAGGGAGGTAAGATATAGAAATTCAAACAATTATTTCCAATAGATATTTTTAATAATTTTTGTGTGGGTGCTAAGATCGAATAACAATATATGTGATTTAATTGTCTCCAATATTGTTTATCTTCTGTGTAAATTCTCATACATAATACCCACAAGCATTTTTTTCTGTTGTAATTACATACTTTTAACAACATAAAATTTGTCTATTACTGGAATTCTGTTGGGAAAAGCCACTTTTTTTTTAGTGCTAAGCAAGTTAAGCAAACTTTTCTTTTGGTCCTAGTCCAAATCAAAGTAATGAAAAAAGCATACATAAGGGAGTTAGGAATGGGTTTCTTATTAAGTGAAACAACAAGAGCATCACATGTAGAAATAGAATTAACAATAAAGTCCTAAAACACACATCATCAAAGTCAAACGTATCGTACTTAGTCTCATTATTCCTAAAAACGAACGCATACTCAATAGCAAACTCATCGCATGCTTAGATTCTAACTCATCATAAGAAAAATCACATATCAAGTTTTACATTAAATGCAATAGGATCACAAAGCATAGGGAGGCGAATTCTAAATAAAGTTTGCTCATCATTAATGACTATAAGCATTTATTAGAAAAATAGCCCAAATAGAATTTACTTTTCAAGAGACCAATATCAAGGCAAGAAGAAAAGTAAGGTCTTTAGAACTAATAAGACAGGAAAACTTTTAAATTCCCTCGTAAATTTTAGCTTGGAGTACGGTAGACTTGACAAGAACGTGAAGTATATTGCTCAATAAGCTACTGGAATTGAATCCTTAAAGGAGATATCTAACAAAGCAAATAAAACCTAACATATTGGGAAGTTAGTTAGATTGAGAGTAGTTAATAGTGATGATAAACAAGTTATTTGTCAGACAACTTGAGAAGCAATAGGAAACACTATAAGTGTTGGAGATTAAAAGGACATGGAGTTTTGATTGTCTTCAATGTCGTTTTCAAAGCCATAAAACGAAGGTCCCCTAAATTTTATCTACAAGACAGAAGCAAATTTTATCTACTGGACAAAAGCTTGGGGGGAACTCTTCTTGGGATCATTAACAATTTGGCTTTAATGGAAAAACTATTTAGGTTATTTGGTTGATTAGCTTTTTGTATAGCTCTTTATGTACTAAAAAAAGTCAATTTGCAACTCTGGGGTGAGTAGTTGCCTTTTTAGTAACCTAACATTTGTGACATTGATTTTTACGGGCCTCACCTCTTTGACTAAATTTTTTAGTACCCTGAGGTGGTGCATTTATTTTAAACAACGCCAAATCCGATGAGCTTGTAACCAGAGTAATATGAAGACAATTTTGCCCCTTTGTAAAAGTGGGGAAAGGTGGAAAGAAGGAAGTAAATGGGTGATTTGACTTTGACCCTTCTTGCTGGCATGAAGAGAAGAGAGAGAGAAATGAAAAGGCATGAAGAAAAACCCAGAACCCCAAAATTATGATGAGCAGAGCTTAATCATCCTAGAAATCCAATGAGAACTTAGAAAATCCCTGAGCCAAAGTTGAGTTTGGAAGGATTAACGTGAAATGACAGTCGAATAGAAGTGAATAATATCAAGGAAGAAAGAGAAGAGGTAAGATCTAATGAAAATCTCAAATCTCTTTGACATTGTTGTATGATGAGATTATATGTGTGTCTATTATGGTTTTTAAGTTTTTGAAGTTGAAAACGTTGCTTTGGATAGTTGCGATATTGAGGGAAAGTCGGATTTTCATGTTTTAGGAAGAAACTATTTTGAAATTTAAAAACAGAGGGTATGGTGAAATTGAAAATTTGGCAACAAACATGTTAAATTCTAATGCAATATAGCCTAATTTTAACTAAAAGTGAAGTTTTTGTAATTATTAGGTAATTTGGAAAATGAACAAGTAGAGTAATGTAATTAGGGTTTAGTGATTACATAAAAGTATGAGATGTTGTTATTTTGAGAATGTAATATAATGGGATGAGTTATGTGATTGGAGTTACGTACAAAAGTTAAGTACTGACTTCTGAAATTAGATTATGTGTGTAGAAATACCCAAATGGCTGTTAAGATTCTACATGTTAAGTATAAAGGGGAGACCATAGATTTAGGGGAGTGTGACATAGATGAGATGTCTGCTTTAGATGCACACAATATCACTAAGTGTAAGATGACGAAGAAAGGGAACTTTCTAAGGTTCCCTACTTTCTATTACTGTAAGCCTGGGCAAGTGAGGAAAAAACATTGGATTATGAAAGATAGGGACCTTCTGGATTATTTTACAAGTTGGGAGAATGAGCTTGTGATTGTCATAAACATGGTTGACAACTCTGAACCCAGTGACCTGTGCAAATGGGCCTTGATGTTAGATAGGCAGCAACAAAAGAAATTAGTAGAGGAAATAGAATTAAATGAACCAAACCCTGATGTAAGTGAAGAAGGAGAAGACCAAGGATCAGATGATGCTGTGGATATTATGGTAGTTAGTCCCACTCAGTGGAAGTTAAGTTGCAAACTGTGAGTGAAGAACCAGTAGTGTCATTAGAGCACATTGATAGGTTCATTTTAAGCCAACAAAATCGTAGTAAAGGTGAAGGAGGAAGGCAATCAGTAGAAATAGAGGGCAACATTACAGGAAGGAAATCAGTGTAAAAGTTGCCTATTAAGAGGCCGCAAAAATTGGTTGGACACAGTACTTCCAGCAGCGCACCCAAGAGCAAGCCCCTGAGAAGTGCAAGCGAAATTCTAAGCTTGACTTTGTCCCCTTGCAAGTAGAGTTCCATTATTGGGAAAAAGTCAAACTTCTACTTAAAGGCTGATGAGCCCAGTACAGTTTCCACATAAAGCATACCTACCACTACTTCAAGCTAACCTAAAGTCATTGATTCTACCATCATTCCTAACTCAGCCAGCCCAACTTCAAGTCAGCCCAACCCTGTTAAGTTTGCCATAATTACAAGCCCACCTAGAAGCAGTCTTGTTACTAGACAAAGCCCTCTCAGTCCACTAACGAATAAAGATGACAATCATATCTCAAGCTAACCCAAACCCACTAACCCCTATACAATTCCTAGCCCACTTAGAAGTAGGCCTATTACTAGAAGCTGTACACTTAGCCTAATTTCAAATAAAGAACTAAGTCCTAGATTGACCTAACGCTAACTAATTCCTAGCCTAGACCAATGCACTGTGTAATAATTCCAAGCCCACCTAGAAACAAGCCTGTAACCAGAAGCAGTCCACTTAGCCCACTTTTAGGTAAAGTAACAAATCCAAAATCACCCTAGCCTTAACTAGTTCCCAGCCCACCTAAGAATAGGCCTATTACTAGAAGCAGCACACTAAACCCAAGCCCCACTTAGCCTAGAGATACTCCTCCCATAGGTCCTGTTATTAAGGCTTAGCAAACAAACAAATCCATTGGTAACATTACAGTAGTTCTATCAGCCTATATTCTCTTGATGTACTTGCTATAAATGTGACAAGTAAAAAGGGAAAGGAACCTGTTATTGAGGAAGATGAAGGATGGGATAGTGATTGGACATCCTCTGACTCTAAGGACGGAGATTATGTAGTAAGACCCGAGGAGGAATGCTATGAGTCTGATACTTCATTAGAAGCTGAACAAATTCAAGCGGAGATAGTTGACTACTATGTGTGTGGTGATGATGAAGATGACAAAGCTATTAACCCCAATTAGAAGATGTATGATGGATAGATGTGGGAATCTGATCCTAATGGAGAAATCAGTATTAGGTAATGAGATTTGTTTATAAACAAGGCACAATGCATGAAGGTGGTGGGAGATTACTCTGTACAGGAGGATAAAAACTCGGTGAAGTTGAAGAATGCTGCAACCAGATACCTTGTCACATGTGCACACAAATCTTGCTCATGAAGGCTGCATGCTTCTGCACTTCCAGATGGCGGAACTTTTCAAGTGAGACATACTTTGGCCAGCATCATGACAATTGTCTAAGGTTATCGGACAATCCTATGGCTTCCTCTAGGCGGATATCTAAAGAACTGCTAGAGGACTTCAGATAAAACCCTAAGCTAAAGCCTTTGGATGTGAGGAACATGCGATTACACAGATATGGGTTTAATATAGAAGGATCATGTGATTAGGAGAGCAAGGAGGCTAATTTTGTACGAGATAGACACGATCAGTCTTTCAAAAAGCTTGCCGGTGCATTAAGATGATTAGAAATATAAATCTTAGGTCCCATGCTTATATTTCCTAGGATGTACATTCAACTGATCATGAGTCATAAGCATAGTAAGATAATCAGTAAAGGATTGTGCAAAATCCAAGGTTCAAAATGTTGTTTATAAGCTTTAAAGGTGTGATTGATGGATTTCATAGAGGGTGTAGAACAATTATTAGAGTAGATGGGGCTCATTTAAAAGGGCCTTTTAGAGGTGTTTTACTAACTGCGATGGTCATAGATGCTACTAATCATTGTCTACCCTTAGCAGTAGCAGTTGTGGAGTCTGCAAGGGTAGCAGTTGTGGAGTCTGAGAATAATGACAATTGAACCTAGTTCTTCACTATTTGGTGCATGTTATTGGTGCTGAGCATCATGATAGGTTTACTATTATATTAGACAGATGCAAGGTATTTGATACTTCATATTGACTTTGTTTCATTGTTGTTGTATGCATTCTACAACAACTCATATTAACTTATGCTTGATTCTTAGTGACCAGGGAGTTATTTATGCCTTGAAG
Organism: Carnegiea gigantea; assembly: GCA_029747015.1. Taxonomy (NCBI): domain Eukaryota; kingdom Viridiplantae; phylum Streptophyta; class Magnoliopsida; order Caryophyllales; family Cactaceae; genus Carnegiea; species Carnegiea gigantea. The sequence goes on from JAKOGI010000154.1 coordinate 432,507, forward strand.
TAGTGTATGTCTAACAGCTCCAGGAGGGTATGTTTGGTTCATTTGGACACAAATATGAAAAGAAGATTTCCTAGTCCAGAGTTGGAAGTACTTTTTTGGAAAGCTGCTAATGCATATAATATCTGGGAACATGAAATAGCAATGGGATAGTTACTAGAAGCTATCTAGTAGCTCATGCTTAGTTGCTCAGAGAGCCAAAACAGCAGTGATGCAGGTATTTGTTTGATCCTAAGCATAAACCTCCAGACAACACCACAAACTTTGTTGAAACATTCAACATGGTGATGAAAAAATTAAGAGAGAAGCCAATAATGACCCCATTAAAAGGTATTAGGAAGCATGTGGTTGGTTGGATTGTGCAAAGGAAAAAGCTGAGAGATGGAAGGGAAAGGTTGTTCCCCCTATGAAAAATAAGCTCAAAAAGATAGCAAGGGAGGATTAGTAGTGTGATATAGTTCCTAATGGATACATGGATTTTGATGTCACAAATCATGAAGGCACTAACTACACTATTGACTTGAATAAAGAGGCATGTCTCTGTGGGCAATGGAAAATAAGTGGCATACCATGTAAACATGTTGCTAGGTGCCTTCTTCATTTTAGCTACAAATTAGAAGACTATACTAGCACATATCATTCAGTAGAGATGTACAAGGCTACATACAGTAGGGTGATGTTTCCTGGCCTGAATTCCAATGGCCTTTGTTTGATCCACCACTGAAAACATTCAAGAGAGGACCAACAACAAAAGAGAGAAAAAGGGACCAGAGGAAGCTGCCCAAAAAAAGTAGAACTGTCAGAGGCAAGAAGTGTGGAGGACTTCACCACAACTCAGCCACCTTTCAAGGTCAAGGGAATAGGCCTTCCAAGATAAAAAGGAAAAGAAATCCCCCTTCTAATCGCAATGCATAAGGGAAAAGACCCAGAGGAAGGCCAGAGAAGTAAGTCTCATAACTCAGCATCTGTGAGCAGTCATCCAGCCAGCCTCAGCTTTAAACATCGAGCCAGCCTTAGATATCTACCCAGCATCAATAAAACCTCTATGTTTGATTCATAATGTGTAATTTAAAACAATTAGGTCATTAAGATAATATTTTTTGAGGACTAGGAAGATATGTCTAAAATGTGTGATTTACACAGCTTATCATACCTTTTAGGATGAATTGATGTCTATGTTTCTCAGCACTTGCTATGATATTATATACAATAGTTCATACAATGTTCCTTCAAAACAGATCCATTTCTTATCAATGTTATTACTTGAAAACATATTACATTCATTATAATCTTCTCATCTTGGTTATATATATTACAACGTATTTGTTCACAAAACCACAACAAAGATGCAAGCCCGAGTATTATTGAAAAACAGAGCCATTCCTTTTCAATGACATTACTTGAAAACATATTCAATACATAGTGGAATGAGTCATTAGCAACAACTAACATACATACACCTCCCAAAACATACCACTACCCTTTACCCTATTCCTAAATCTTTTCATTTGATCGACATAATCACAACAGAGATGCAAATAACAACATTCAGCGCAATCAACATATTAAAGTCATCATAAACCCTTGTTTTCATAGGTTTCATTGCCATCTTAATCTCTGTCACTTCATTCTAGATTTGATTCAGAATGCTCTTATTTTTATCCTCAATTCCTTGCATATTCATGCTTGGTCCATAACTTCCTACCTCACCTTCATGCATATTTCTCTTCGAAGTTGCCACATCATAAACTCACCACAATTACAGCACCCATAATAGGGTCGGCCAGGGTTCGTTGGGAAGACTTTTAAATCTGGTATTCTACTGTTGTGCTTGCTATACATCTTGGACATCTTCTTCCACTCCAAGAGCTACCAAAGCCCTCCATCCTTGCACCACACCACCATATAAGATCGATTAGTTTCGTAAAGAGGACAATTTGACAAAAACCCTAATCAGAAAACGAAAAATTAACATAATTAAGAAGAGATGAAGGAGAAATTCATTCACCTGTTATTGTACTTCAACTATGGACGACGAAGGAGAAATTGAAATGGGGCTATTGAAATCAAGCTTTTAAGGGGGAAATATTGCAACTGGTTTGTACAAAGAAAGAGAGTTGCAACAATTTCTCTTTTTTATACCCTTAAGATGTCAAACATGAAACCCACCAAGCTTTTAACAAGTTATAGGGGCAATTCTGGGTTTCTCTCACAATTTTACACTTTAAGTGACCCCACCTCAGCATGTCACTGGAACTTGATTTTTTTATTCCTTTATTTTTTCACACACCCACTAGTCAGGATACTAAAAAATTCAGTCACAAAGGTGAGGTCTGAAAAAATCAATGCCACATAAGTCAGGCTACTAAAAAGTCAACTTTTCACTATGGGGTACCTTGTGTTTTATGAAAATAATTTTTATAGGATAACTTTTTTTGAATGTATTCTCAAGTTCCTACTGTTTTAGGTAAATTATTTGCATGGGTCAATATTCTACGAAACAGTGATTCATAGGGCTTTTTTCTTTCAAATTTGACCCACAACTTTCTAAAATTTCTATTTTTAATCCAAATGGGGTTCAAAGTGCAAATATGTCAAATTTGTGGGACTTTTTAGAAACTAAGCTTATATTAATATTTGGCCTCCTTATAATGACTTTACTTGTACTAATTATCACAATCTACTACTTATGTTATAAATATTATATTTTTGTAATTAAAGGTCCACCATGCTTAGAAAAAAATAATTAAAGCTTAATTAGAGAGCTTTGACCATTATCTGAACTTAGTTGAGATTGGACTATGGTGTTCCTCTAGCTTTTAATTTACAAAGATCGCTAGTCTCAATTACAATTTTCTTAGATCAGGCACAACACAAATCCATTTCATTTCCTACCTCAGACAGTAGTCGTTAGTCAAATTTTTATATTTTTAAAGATAGTATGACTTCAATCAAGAAATCATAATATCAAAGACATAATGTTCGATTGAATGATGTTCTCCACTAGGAAATTTCTTTTATTGAAAGCTTAAATATTAAAATATTATAATAAAAAGATTGAAGATGGACTTAAGCTATGAAAATCATCAAAGATATTTGCTCATAGAGAAATAAAGAATCCCGATTTCGCTTTTGATCAAGTATACTCAAATGATCATGTCACTTCATTATTCAACCTCTCTTTTATAAAGGGGATGCACTACATAGGATTCCCTAATGGCTATAATACACATTGATATTTTCATATGACTATAGCAACCCTCACATGGTTATAGCAGACTGCATTATTATACTGACTTGATACTTGACAAAATTAACACAATAATGGTGCAATATCTTTTTAGAGTACTTAATGCTTGACAAGACCAGTCGTCCATATTGAGATTTAGCATGCTTTCATCTCCAATAATGTCTTCCATTCCATGACTATCTAGATAATCATCAAAATCTGCATCAAGTTAAAGATGCTTTGCATCCATTTTTCAAATAGCTCATAAAGATATTTCTTTCCTTTTTCTGATAAGAATTTTTCAATTCCAACATCAAAGAGATAATCAATACATCTTCTGAAGTAGCTCCTTCTATCTTCATATATTTGCTGAACTCAGCATCATAAGCAAAAATAGTATTTTCATAATGCATTAATATTTCTCTTTGTTCAATTAATGCCCACATTTGATGATAAATGCTGTAAAAACTAATGACTCTTGTTAAAGCATGATCACTAGCCACATCTTGTCATTCTGGAAACCATTCTTGTCGTTGATTATTGGGATTGTCTAAATCAACTAATTGAACAAGATAATGAGCTGATTTGGGTTTTTTATTCTCATACTCGATTACTATATAATGTAGCTCAATATACAGACTTCTATTATAAGGAATTTTTGTTGGATCATTAGGAGAACCAATGGATCCTTTTAAACATACACTATTGAAACTTAGTTAGTCTTGAGAAGAATGGGTACTTCAGATATGGGATTTTCATGAGGTTAGCTACTATTCCATATTCCAAGGCTTTTATGATAGGGTCATCTAGAGATATTGAATTTGCTGAGAATCTAACACCACCAATTCTTGATCTATTAGGGAAGAAAAAAATCATTGTGCTCCATGACTCCCAAATATATAGAAAATAATTATGATAGTAGTTGATGTAGGCTGCATACCAGTTGTTGAACCTTTTTTCTTGAACAAAGGAACTTATTTTTTCTTGAACATCCTAAGGACACCTTAAGTAATTCATTTGTAACTCTAAAAGGTTGAACCTTAGTAATATTAGATAGGCAGAAGATAGCAGGCCAAAGTGCGACCTACTTTTGTATGGAATTCCAAAATTTCCATAAGAACTCTGCTAGAAGAAGAAACTCATTCCAGTAGTAATAACATTTCATTTGGATGTCCTCCTTTTCTGGCAGGAGTTATACTCTGATGATCGCCATTGGCTAGTTCACAAGTTGAACTATCTGCTAGAGAATTCTTTGCGATTTGTATATGTTCAATAGAGAAAGAAAACTAGTTAAGCTATAATTGCTAATGCATGAGTTGCCCTTGTGCTTGCATATTTGCTAAGTTTTTTTTTCACAAAACCAAGTGCCCCTTTGTAATAAGTTCGAATAAGAAAAGATTTTGGGGCTTAAAAGATTAAGAACTTTTCAATTCTCTTATGACTACAAGGATTTCTTTTTCTATTGTGGGATAGTTGCATTATGCTTTATTAAAACTTTCATTATAATATTGGCAGAGTTTGTCCCCTTCTCTAATTTTGAGTACTGTATTCCAGTGCATATTGCTAGCATCTATCTTGATAATTAAACCATCTCCTTTATTAGGCAAATTAAGAATAGGAAGACTTTTACACATCTTTTTGAAGTTTTGAACAATGTTTGAATCACTAGTGGTTCATGTCCAAGTTACTTCTTTGTTAAGTTGCTGCAAATGGTTTCTCAATTTAGCTATTTAATGAAATCTAAAGTATTCGTAAGACATCAAAGAAACCTTTTTAATTTCTTCCTATCTTTAATTTTTTCTAGAAACTTTTCTATTTTTTTCTAAAATATGCTTTTGTAGGATTATTAGTCCATCTTTTATTTGTAGACCTGAAAACTCGATTTTTGGTTTAACATAAATGCACTTGTTCTTATCAAGAATAATACCATAATCAATACATCTTTAGGTGACAGCTATAACATCATCTTTGTTTTCTTCTATGGTCTTAGAAAAGACAAGAATATCATCGACACAAACTAGACAGCAGTCATTAAGATCTTTTAAGATATTATCCATTATTCTTTGGAATATTTAGGGTACATTTTTATGACCAAATGACATTACTATCCACTCATAATGTCCTTGAGGGGTACCAAAAGCAGTTAAAGGAATGCTTTCTTCATCCATTTTTAGCTGCCAATATCCACTTTTGCAACCCATTTTTGAAAGCTAAGAGGTTCCTTGAATTCTATTGAAAAAGATTATTTTGTTAGAAATATAATAACCATCAAAGACAATATCATCATTAAACTTTTTCTAATTGATTACTATTCTAGCTTTTTTTCTCTTTTATCCTTAGCATGATTTCTTACCATAAAAGCAGGACTAGTGTAAAGACACTTACTATTTTTGATAAATTCTTAATCCAAAGTTCCTTGATTTGTTTATCGAATTCTTGAATACATGGTGCCTATACACTATATGTTTCAGTCTCATAATAGTGTTGGGATTTAGCAAAGTAATCTTTCCAAAATACTTATGTTTGTCCTAAAATTAGAGAGGATTATCAGAGTTGAGTTCTTTGCATAATTGCTCTTGTTGTTCCACAATCTACTCTTTAATAGATAACTCTAGTATTGAAATTGTTAGTGCTATCTCATGTTACGTAAGTATTACCTTCTCACTACATTGGCTGAGTGTAAACTCAATCTTCATATGAGTGTAAGGCTTATTTAATTTATGAATAGGGATTGTGTGACCATTTATTGTGAATATTATTTAGTTTATGATCTGTGTACATGGAGAATATAGCATGTGAAAAATATTTTCAATAATCATATCATTGGAAGGTTAACTAGTAGTCCATAGGACTAGTATAATGCACTGGACTCCTCATATTTCTATGAATAATCCTTTTATGGTTTTGTTATGGCTCAGTATACTATTGTTAGCTATCTGTACTTGTAAAAGATTCTTGGTTTTTTTTCCACATAGATTCTAGATTCAAAGATATTTTCTCCAAAACAGGCAAATCAACCACTATCGATGTAGACTCATAATTCATATTTATTATATCCCTCTAAACACACATTTATTTGGATATAGATTCGATTAGGATTTGTATTAGTGACTTCATAGCATATTTTCATAGTTGTATCTTCGACTAATTCATCCTCATAGATTGGCTTACTAACAATTCTCGTTTTATACCCAATACTTTTCTATGTAGACTCATATTTCGGTCTACACTGTATCTTACGGATTCAAAACTTATTCTACTCATTTCACTGGTCATACTAATTGTATCATCTTCTTTAAGCTCTTCTTTAGTTGTTGAAGATCCTTCTCCCGGTTCTAATCTTGCACTCATGCTGCTTACTACTTGGGGTTTAATGGTAATTTTACCATTGTCATTATTTTTTATTACATTTTTCTTGTTGATTTTTGTGGGATTGGCAAAGCTAGATATCCCAGAGCTATTAATTTTTATCCCCTGTGGATTGGACTTTATCCTTTAAATTTTTTACATTAGAGCAGGACTTTCAAATTTTTCTACTTCTATCATTGTTATCTTAATCTTTGGATCTACATTATTATCTAGTTTATAGATTATTCTCCAAAATATCCTTAGTGGGTAACCTCTTCTTTTTATATCAATCCTAATTATTTTTATCTTAAGGGATAGGAAGTTTTTAGCACATTCATCTTTTAGGATCACATAATTTCTAGGTCAATATTTGAACCCTACTGATCCATTATATAAGTTGGTCTTAATCCCTATAATAATTTGATTATTGCATTTGGTATGTCTGATATCACAAAGAAAACCATAAAGATCAATACCTTTGCCATAATATCATAATAGACTAATTTAAACTTGGACACTTTCAACGTAGATATACTTATACTTCCTATTTTTGTTATGCTTAAGAATGTTTTCCTAATTAATGAGTTTAACTTATCCTACATCATAGTCACAGTCTTTTATCTCTAAATCTCTTTACATCATTTTGCATATATACTTACTTTTTAATTGAAAGATGAATTTTTTTTATAGACCATATTTATCTGAATTATGGGAAGGACTCAATCTCCTTTAACATCTTTATTCTCATTATCTACAATAAATTTTTCTCCTTGAAGATCATCAAGACTAGTTGAGCTACTTTCCATCATATGACTAGTTTCTTCATAATCACTTTCTTCATATTCACGTTCCACTACTATTTCAACAATTCCCTTTTTGTTTTTCAGGGTTATGTCTAGTGTTTCTACTTCGCTAAGCTCAAAATAGTCTAAACTTCTCAATGTTTCTATAAGCTTACTGTTCTTTCTACTTTCGCATTCATTTGCATAATGACCAGCTTCTCCTTATGCCCAATACTTATAGCTATTTTTTCATGCAAGACAACAAGCAGTCTTTCTAAAAAATCTTCATCTCTTGGGGCTTGGCTTATTATAATACTTCTTTTGTATTCCCCCTAGCTTGGTTATGATCTTTTTCTTATAAAATTTTCTTTTTCTTCTCTTCTCAGGTTCATTTCCCCATAGACGCGAAGTATCCCAACAGATTAGAAATTATTTCTTCATTTTCTTCAATTTTGGGAGATCAAGATATTGATCATTTACCCATTTTCTTCAATAGGAAATTCTTGTATTAAGGGTATCAATAACATCTATTTTTTCAAACCATGCAATGTATTTTGATTGATCATGGAATTTAACGGATATGGCAATTTGTCATAAAATATACCAAGATTGATTTCCTTATGCCCAATTTTATAATAATATTGACTAAATTCAACAATATAATTTTTACCTCATGTCCTAAAGCTCCATGTTATTAGTCTTTCCTTGCCACTCTCTAGCCTTTTCTTCGGAATCAATTTTGTTTTCGATGAATTTGGTTTCAATTTTCTTACATAATTTCTTGTACATAGTGTTGGCATTTCCATCATTCTCAATACATTTTTGTCTTCCTCATCTAATAAGTCATACTAGTCAGGTATAGTGCCAGAAAAAATATGTTCGATATAGTTTAGAAAATTTCCAACAGACCACGTGGCATTCAAGTTCAGTATATTATTCATACCCCTTTTCCAATGCTCAAATATTTCTTCTCTATTATGAGCTCTATCGATGTTTAAGATGTATCATGTTTGCTTAATTAGTGTAAGACCAATTTCTTCAGAGGACCAAAGGAAATTTGTTGTATATCATGCTATGCATCTGTGTCTCATAAAATGGGTATTTCTTTTAGATAATCCACCAAACTTTCTAGGTTTTGGGATTACATTATTAATTAGATTGGACTTGATTTCGTCTATTTTGAATTCTTCTCCAATCTCATTGATTTCACCTCCAGATACCATTTTATTATATTGTTTATCCAGTTCCTTCCTAATTTCTTCTAAAGGAACAACATCTAAATCTTCTAGTTTAATTAGGTTCATCTGGTAATATATTTCTTCTTCTGAGTGGACTTTATTTGTCTCTTTATTATCATCGGATAATACATCTTGTTTTTCAACTATTGCGCCTATGATTTTGTTTAGTTCTTCTATGTTTTGTTCTTTATCAAGCATATTATGTAATTTCTCAAGATTATACTACTTATGCTCCATCCTTTTATTCTTTTTTCTGCATTTTCTGATATTTTTTACTTGATTTTTTTCCTGCTTCTTTTTCAATTCTTATACCTTGCAAAGGAAATGAACCTTTTGTTTTTTAGGTTTTGTAAATGATCTTTATACTGAAATGAAGTACTAATACTTAATTCACTATGTTTAATTTCGTTAATTAAAGGAAGTTGGATTATAAACAGTTGCTTTTTTATTTCCTTAACTTCAATCTTAATTTTTGTTAATTCGACTTTTAATTCTAAAACTATATTAGTGATATCATTTAATTGCAATGCTATGGAGTGATTCCTTCTAGTGTATGCACAATATATGAATAATTAGAGGCATGACAGTTAGATGAAGATTCAAGCATTAACAACGATTAATTAACTTAATTAATTATTAATTATCCTAATTATTTTTGGTCACTTGGCTTTGATACTAGTTGAAAGAGGGCTTCGAGTATTACTTGTGAGAAGAATATCACATGCACAAAAATAAATTTTTCAAAATAAATTTTTAAGTAATGGGGGTAAGATATACAAATAAGAAACGTTTAGAGCGATAGATGAAAATAAAAACAGTAAATTGTCTCCTTAAAATAGTTACCATGTAGTATTGGACCTTTTAAACATATTCTAATAACATGATCTCCTAATTATGATTTTCAAAGAATGTAGGGTATCTGGATGTAGTTTTTTAACAAAAAAACTCTTACGAAAGACTATTTGAATAATTGTTTAATTATCATGTTTATGTTTACAATGGAAATGACCTTATTTTAGGCTGTTTTGCTTGAATTATTTCATTCCCAATTTCTTCTTATTTTTCTTCATTCTCTCTCACCCGCTTCCAATTAATTTATATTAACTAGTCTGGCATAAGAGGTAAATAGTTTTATGTCACATAAGTTTCAATTATTATTAAAAAAATTAAATCTACAATGAACAAAATTATTGTCATAATCAAAATTGCATAAGGTAATGCATGTAATTTCATGTATTACATAATTCTCAATTTATATTGGGAACAAAAAAATAAATTTATAAAGACTGTTATGTTTTATAATTAAGAAAATTGAGTTAATGGTATGAGTGGACTTTTACCAAATAACTTTATTAGAAATAACTAATTCCATCATCACATTCTTCGAGAATAATTAATACAATCAATTAAATCAAACAACTAATATAATTAGTTAATAACTAATAACTAATGTATTTAACTAACACCTAGTAGCTAATTGTCAAATAGGGCCTTGATGTTAATTATTAGAAAAAATGATGAGGAGCCAACTATGGAAAAAATTGAGAACCGATTAGCAATCGGAAGAAATTAAATATGGATTGTTAACAAACAACCTACAAATTTCCATAATTAATGGGAGTAGTATTCTTGAATTTCAAATTTTTGGTCTAGTTTTTTTCAAGACTCTATTGTGGATTTTTGATGCTTTATTCAAATGCGGGGGTGGGAAAACGGATCGAGAAAGCGACCTTTGATTTTGTTTTATCATGTGAGTTTATAAATGCCATTTGTTTTATTAGTTGGTTTTACGTAAATGCCCTTTATTCTTTTTTAGTTTCTTTTTTCTTTTACTTTTTATTGTTCTTCTTCATCTGTATAATAGGTTATTTAAGATTTATTGATAATCCTATTAGGTTAAAACCATACAGTATATTCGAAAGTTAATTCTAATAAAGTGATATTATCCTTTATTAAATTTATAATTATATGATGAACACTTTCAGGTAGAGTGTAAAGATAAGTTAATATGTTCTTATACTGATTTAGCAAATTTTATCTTATACTTCTAGGTGTTAAATCGAAAGACCTTAAAAAATCCCATGCTTGATCTTAGATGTAATATTTTAAATTAGGTAAATTGAAACTTTATCCTGCTAAATAATCTCCTTCTCGATTTAAGTTAGAGTTGGATAGAAGTTTATTTCTTGGATAACTCATTTTTAGGTTGAAGATAATTTAATAGTAAACTAAAAACTTTAAAGTTTATTTTAAGATCTAGGTAAGACTCTAACACCAAAATTAGTGAGATTTCGAGTGGCTTTTTAAAGAAAAAAAACAGTAAAACCATTATTTGAATTTGAAAAGTAATTAACACTAATAGACAAAGGTTGTAAGGTGGTACTCAGATACTAAACTAGCAAAATAAAATTTTAAACAGTACGCCATGCAATTTTTCAAGACAAAATTAAATTAGAGAAATTATCCCTTCAAGAGTTAAATCGTCTTACTTGTTTGAACGCGTCATACTCCTCCATCGATGTACAAATTACCTACTTTTTCAGACATTCTTCACTCTTACTAATATTCTCTCTGTAATTAAGATTGAAAGAAAATTTTTGTGACACAAGTTTAAAGAAAGATTATTTCATTGCTAGCTGTTCTCCTTTCCCAGAAAGAGGAATTAGAACATCTTCTTATAGATATCAGAGGTATTTTTAACAAGGGAAATAGTGGAATCCCAAAAACTCTACCTTCATCTGATTTCTAGGTCCTTATTTATAGGGGAAGGGGAGTGTGCTTTGACATAAGCAATTACATCAAAAGGATAAGCAAAGGATAGGATTACAAGGATAAAGTTCACCGTTGTTGATAGAATTTCAGATCTCCTTGGTCTTCTTGTGCCCTACATCATTTATTCATGGTTGTTGAATGTTGATAGAGTTTATCCATTGTCTTCTTGTGCCCTACATCATTTATTTGTCGGACATTATTTGTCCTTTGGCCTTTTCTTTCTATGATTGATAAAATTCAGCAAATTTCGTCTGCACAGTTGGGCTTCCACGAAAGTTCTTGGGTTCCATTTCATAGCTAAAGTTAAAAAGTCTGTCATTAATAGAGACATGTTCAGCACCTTCTGTAGTGATAAGGATTAAGTTGTTTTCATAGTGTAGTGTTATTGCTCCTTTACTCATTAGCCGTTCACTCTGGCACTTGATGGCTAATGCTTCAGTAGATCTCTTGTAGTTAATCCATGACTTGTCACAAGTAGGTGCCTTGAAGTGTTTATTCTTTTCAGCTTGAATAGTTGTTTTGGGAGTGATGTTACTGATTTCTACTATGTGAATAGTTTCATAAATAGTTTCATCATCTTTCTTGAGAGAGATTGAGAAGAAACGAAGACAGACATAGTTTCTGCTGAGGTTTTTAATAGCTCTTTTGAAGTCTTCTGAAAATTTTTGTAATTCGATCAGACTTAGACTTGGATAAAGAAAGTTCAAATACCCAGAGGTAAAGAGTTTAAATATGAGTTCAGAGCCTGCTTTATTAAAAGCGAGAATCCTGGGAAATAAAGAATCCCTAGGATTATAATAGAGTTCAGGAAGTTCAGAAATTTTTTGATAGGCCAGCATAGTTGCTTCGTAATAGTTCTTATAGAACATATCTGAAGATATGTCAAGTGTTCTAATGCCATTATGTTGAATAACTGGTCTTTGGGCTAATAACTTAGCGTTCAATTCATGCTTCTCTTTCTCTTTTTCAGAGAGGAGGTTTGAAGCATTTCCTTGGCTAGTTTGAGGATGAAAAGATAGTTCAGAAAGTTCAATTCAGACTTTTTTACAGTCCTTCGTGGAATAGTTCTCTTTGAGCTTTTCAATAGTTCAATAGAAATGAGTTGTGATTTCTCGAACTTTTCCAAGATCGGCTCTAAGATCAACAACTATTTCTTCAAAGAGTTCAATTTTTCATTCATAGCTTCACAGTATTCATTGATGTTGATCATAATGTCTTCAAAGTCCTTTATCAATTCTTCGCTGTCCATCTGTTCCATGGGCGCTTTTCCTTTATCCTGTAAATTCATTCTCTCGAGTTAGATAATCTGCAACAAAGTTGTTTTTTCCTGCAACATGCTCATAAGTAAGCATTAAGCTGGGATAACAATAATTATCATCTATATAATTTTCGTATGTGAGGTCCATTGTCTAAGGCTTGCTTAACAAAAGTAGCAACTACTTGATTATCAGTTAAAATTTTAAATGATTTTGGTAATAAAAAGAGTCTCCATTTAGTAATTCCTCTAATGATAGCTTAAAGTTTTTTTTCTTCCATAGTTTTATAGTTTTCTTCTCGTTCTGAAAAAGTTTTAATGTGATAATTACAAATTTCATTTAAGTCTGTTTTCAAAGCTGCTGCCTAGGTGGTATCAGATGCATCTGTTTGAAGAATTAAGTTATCTTCTGTTTCTGGAAGTCTCAGACTTGATAGTTGAAAACATTCTTCTTTCAGCTATTTAACAATTTCAGTATGTTTATAAATCCATCCAAGGGCATTATTTTTGCGAAGCAAACTTTGTAAAATTTTTTTTCTTTTTTGCCAAATCAGGAATATAAGAGCCAGCATAGTTTAATAATCCAAAAAATTCTTAAATTTGTTTTTTAGTTCTAAGTTGATCAGGCTATTCATTTATTTTTCTTGAAATATGACATTAAAGGCTTATTCCATTTGTTCCTACTTCAAAACCTAAAAACTCAATTTTTTCTTTTTCAATGACAGCTTTCTTTTCCCTAAGGCAGATGCCTTCTTTAATAGCTATTCCAATAAAGATATTAAGATGTTTTCTATGTTCTTCAAGAGTGTTAGAACTTATTAGGATATCATCTACATATACAACAAGAAAATTGTTCAAATGTTTGAATGTATTATCCATTCTTCTTTGGAATATTCTTTGTGCATTTTTTAATCTGAATGGCATGACAATCCATTCATAGAATCTTTGATGCTTGACTCTTCCATTGTGATATACCAAAATCCTAATTTACAATCAAACTTTGAGAAATACTTTTTGTTTTTAACTATATTAATCAAAACCTCTTTGTTTGGTAGGAAATAGTTATCTGTTTTGGTAAATTGATTCAGTTTCTTGTAACTTATTACCATTCTAGCCTTTCCTCTTCTTTGTTTTACTTCGTTTATTACCATAAAGGCGGTTGAAGAATAAGCTCTGTTAGAAGGTCTAATTAATCCTTTTTTTAATAATTCTTTATTTTTTTTTTTTGAGAATTCTTTAATGTCTTCTTCCGAGTATAACATTGGTTTTTCTTTAATATAGATTTCTTGCGTTAGTTCAATTTTAGCTCTAGGATGCTCTGGTTTTTAGAATTGTAATGAATTTTCTGAACAAATTTGTTTTAGCTTGGTAAGTAAATCTTCTTTTTTGATTTGTTAACTATGAAAGTCGGTTTTTGTAGTTGCATTTGAAGTGAGATTTGCTCATAACCATGTCCACTATGCTTCGCGCGTACTCTATAAGATTATTTTAACGTGGAAATTTTTAAAGTATGTCCACATTTCGTAATTAGATATACTATATAGGGAGTTTGTGTAAATTTTACAAATTGTTTAAGGAAATCATTTTCTAAAAAAATATCATATCCTGAATTATATAGTAATACTAAAAGAACATTAAGAGTTTTATTTCCTAATTGTAACAGCCAACAACCACCCACCACCGAGGTATTGTCCGCTTTGGGGCTACACAGCTCACACCAGGGCACGCTCACCTTGAGTCCGGTGCACCCCTCACGGTTGTGGGATACCTTCATCCACGCTTATAAGGCGTGGTTCGTTCTCCTCAACTCCCGATGTGGGATACCTTCATCCACCCCCCCTCTCAGGGGCCCAGTGTTCTCACTGGTGCATCGGGTCGGGTCCATGACTTTGATACCACTGTAACAGCCCACGACCACCCGCCATCGAGGTATTGTCCGCTTTGGGGTTACACAGCTCACACCAGGGCACGCTCACCCTGAGTCCAATGCGCCCCTCACGGTTTTGTCCTCAAAAGGCGACTCGATGGGTTGAGGTTTCCCCACGCTTATAAAGCGTGGTTCGTTCTCCTCAACTCCCGATGTGGGATACCTTCATCCACCCCCCTCTCAGGGGCCCAGCGTTCTCGCTGGCACATCGGGTCGGGTCCATGACTCTGATACCACTGTAACAGTCCACGACCACCCGCCATCGAGGTATTGTCCGCTTTAGGGCTACACAACTCACACCAAGATACCTCATATCTTGAGTCCAGTTCCTAACTTTTCTTTTAAGGGAAACAACTCATGCCAAGATAATTCAGATCTTGCGTCCAATTTCCAGGAACAGCTCACACCAAGATACCTCATATCTTGAGTCCAGTTTCTAACTTACTTATCTCAGGGGGAAACAGCTCACGCCCTTTTGCGTCCAGTTTCTGCCCTCTGGCCAACTTCTCAGCACATTTTTAGTCTTTAAGGACATATTTCATTTCTCTGTTTCAAATGCTTACTTGTTGAAAACTCGCTTTTTAAACAAAATGACTATAATCTTTCTAAATGCTTATAGCTCATTTCATTTTGAGCTTAAAAACTTCTTATAAACGTGCCACTCGTGATACGACTTTACTTTTAACTTTAAAAGCTTCTGATAAATGTAATACGTTTACTGGTTCGTAAAACGACTTCGTTTCTAACTTAAAAGCTTCGTATAAATGTACTAAGTTTGCTATTTCATGAGAAGAAACCCATTTAGAACTTAAACACTTACTTAGCGCGTAACTCAACTTAGATTCGTATTAAAACTTCAGTTGTCATTCCATAACTCCTTTCAATCCCTTTTTAAAACTCAAGAAGGGGGAATAAATAAGCTAAAGGTTTAAAACGTTCCCAAACTTGCTATTTTCCAAAAACTTAAAGTTCTTGACTCGTTTATAAGGCAAATAAGGTTCCTTTGTAAACTTTCAACATAAACGTTTCTTAAAAACATAATGGATTTACTAGCTCTCAACTCGAAAACCCAATAGAGACTGAAGTAAGCAATTAGCATACAAGTCAGCTAAATTTCATAATTAGCCTTGAAATGGCCCCTTTTTAAGTCGTTTAAATTCCTTTAAACATAAAGAGGGGTCATAAACAAATCGATGTCTTAAAATCATTTTCGAACTCACTTTTACCTTGCTTTTAAACTCCCTAAACCTATTGACTATTCAATCGAGTCACTAACTGAGTAGTTCGATGATTTAGGATTTCTTATAGGCTACAAACATTTTCATAAGCTACTAGACATTTGGTAAGTACTTGAAAGCATTCGACATCTTGAAAACATACATTTAGAAATTCTTCTTAAACATGTCTGAATTTCGAAAGCTATTCACTTAATGGCACGTAGCACATTGAGAGAAAAAGGGGGGTTCACATGTATCACATTCAAGCACTTCATAATCATTTCAATAACACAATGAGCTACACATGGCCTCGCAATCCACACGATTACGGTTAATTCACAACCCAAGCTCCCTTCTCACGAGCACCGTACCACAAGGACCTCGAGCCACTCATAGTTCTTTCTCAAGCCATCCAACTACCATCTCGGTTTCAGTTCACAATCTAGCATCCTAATCATGATGATATACTGTAAGGGGATACATAAACTTACCAATGCTGAACTTTACCGATCAATTAACTAACAGTTAGTCGAGCACTGCAACCAACGGTCATATCCAAGCACATATGTATATATATACATGTAAGCATTCATACGGGCTAAACTTAATAAGAAGCATGGGGTGTGACTTCCATTCATGTGGGTTAGTTAGGAGTCGTAAGCATGCCATTCTAAAGCTAAGCATAACTCACTAAATGGACAAGTGTTGGCTTCATGTTACATTTAGCCTATTACGTCATTTACATTTTCACGGCGAACATAAAACGACTCACTTATTACATGACTATTTATACCATTGAAGTCTAGCAAGAATCGAATATCTAGTTAGACATAGAATGAATCACTCAGTTAGGCTAACATGGTCCATCAGGCATATTACGACCTTAAGCTTCCGTTTGTCATATCACTGTCGCTAAGCAAACCCATTTAGGTCACTTAGACATAATGCGAATCTACGCATTCATTACTTGTAACAACATTACTATTCGAACCTATTTAGACCTAGCATAATGCGTCTCAGGATGTTCGTTTCCTATATTAAGACTATCTTGCAACCCTTTTCATGTCATTAAAGAATAATACAACCTTGGGCAATTATTTTTAGTGTCGCAGTTACTTATTCACGTCAACCCTTCAAGCACACGTTAACTGGATTACTAGAGTTGATATTAAACATGCCTGACTCGGTTCGAATTAGACTTATAAGCATGTCATAACGGAATATACTAAACTTGGTTCTAAACATGTATAGCTCACTTCAATCTAAATCTTCAGGCATGGATTACTATATGCATTTGAATTAACGCTAAACATGTATAATTCGTTTCGAGATAAAAACTTAGGGATAATTTAACTAAATTGATTCGAATCGAAGCTAAGCATATGTAATTCACTTCGAATTACAATCTTAGGCATAAATTAACCAAATGAATCGAACCTAAATATGTATAGCTCACTTCTTGACATTTCTAATAAATTTAGCGAACCCTAACATGACATGCAATATCAATCTGCTGAAAAACATTTTCGAAAATAGTAATAGCTTAGGAGGGAGAAACACTTACTTGGATTAATCGAATTTTTGACTCTACTCAACCCCAAAGCACACCCTAATCTGCTTACTCCTGAATCCCAGCCGCGTTCTTGCAAAACCCAGGCGTTATCCCCCATAGGTGTGGCATTTTTTGTGGTTTTTGGCTCAAATTCGGTCCCCAATTTATAGAGGGGACCGAGGGAGATGTGGGTCGCCGGATTCCGACACGTGGATGGCCGGTTTCCGGGTGGTGGACGCGTGTTTGGGTTTATTTTCGGCCGTGAGAAGTAGAGGACGATGGGTGGTGGAGTTTGGGTGGTGGTTGGCGTGGCTGAGGGGACCGGTCGTCTCTTTCTCTCGCCGGCGACAGGTGGCGGTTGACGGTGACGCCAGCCAGCGACTGTGGCCCCAGAGAGAGAGAGAGAGAGAGAGAGAGAGAGAGAGAGTGAGCGACGTTTTAAGAGAGAGAGTGCGTGAGAGGGTCGGGGGGTTTCGAGGTCCTCAGACCCGAACTCAGGGCCCTCCCCTTTTGACATTTCTTTTTCTTTTTTTTTTTTGTTTTGGTTGTTTAACTAGCTAACGTAACCATGTTCTGGCCCTAAAATCGTTAGCGATTAGGCTAATTCCAGCCAAAAACGTCCCACAGTTAAAACTTCAATCTAGGTTTCGGGAGTCAACTAATTAAAACGAAAACGATTTTAAAAACTCAGGTTAGCGTCGATTCAATAAATTTATAAATAAGTAACGTCAATAATAACATAAATCATATAGTTAATAAAAATACGATTTATGACGTAAAACATAGAACAGCCAGGTTAACTTAAAAATAAGGGAGGCGGGTCTTACACTAATATAATGGACACATTGTTTTGTACAAGTTCTAAGTAGGTAGTTATTGGGTGAACACATTTGATTTTGATTCTTCAATCATATGGGAGCTTTTTCCATTTAGGTAATAAAAAGTCCTGAAAAAAGGTTACTTCTGATCCAGTGTCTATTAAGGCTATTGTAGTGATATCTGATTCCTTTACAGTTACATCAATATATATGAGAATAGGAAAATGCAGTTGCTTCATATTCTTTCAGGGATGATTGTAGTTTGTTTATCGATTAATGTTATTTGAGTTGGTCCTATTTCATAATTTGTGAAGTGATCAAGGAAATTAATTCCTAATAGAATGTGATAAAATTCATTATTGGCAGAGTGGTCGATGTAACAGTCACATTCTAATAAAATAGAATGAGGAGTTCTCATCATAATTTTAGATTTTTGATTCAAAGTAGATCTTCGACCATCATATGTGCCAAAATTATATTTTAGAGCTGAGGAAACTACTAAGGTAGAGGTATACAATGACATTGGGATGCCCCTGTATCTATGAGGATTTTGTTTTCTATCCAAGTTTGTCCATTGAAGTATTCTAACCTTATTTTGTAAGTTCTGTTATTAGTGTTTGCAATTGTTGTGCTTTTGGGTTGGAATCTAGGTATTCTTATGGTGCCAAAACTTTTTAGTAGAGTCGGTTGATTAGCAATTCTCATTCCTTTTTCTGTGTAGGAGAGTCTAGGTGCTTCATAACTCCATGATGATTCATCTTCTTCCATTAATTGAAAATCTGTTAATGCAAATAACTTTGCTTCTTGCATTAAAGGTGATATAATGGTGCTTACTGTTGAAAAGATTGGGTCAACAGTTATTTTTCCCATCTGTTTTACTTCTTTTATAGGAAAATTAGTGTTAGAAAAAATATATAAACCTCTATAGGAAAAGGATAATGCATCATTCCTGATTGTAATCATATATCTAGTAATAGTTTAAACTGTAAATTGAGAGTATCTTCAATATTTTTACTTCGTAAAGTAACTGAGTAATTTGGATAACATTCAAAGATTAATTTTTTATAAATCAAGTTTCCTTGTAAAGTTCTGAGATGACTATTTTGAATATTTTTAAATCTTTGATCATGTAATGATAAAATGATGAGTGAGTTAATTCCTTCTTTAAAACATACTTTTACAGCGATTTGTACTCCTTGTAAATGAACATATTTAGGCCCTGTTTGGTGAGCCAAACTGGAATGGAACTTGAAACCTAGGGGTTCAAATTCATTTCCTTATTGTTTGGTGAGAGTTTTAAAGGAAAGGAACTTGATACCCCCATGTTTCAAGTTCCCCTCCAACTCTCAAGAACTTGAACCCTCCCATTTATGAGAGGTATTAAGTTCCCAACCCCCAGGGATTAGTTTTACTTTTTTAAAAAAAAAGGAAAATTGGTTGCCATTTTGCCTGTTGCACCTTCGTTCTTGCTTCACCATTTTCCTGCTCCACCTTGGTTCGTCCTCATCTCCACACAAACCCTAGAGCTTCGTTCCTCCTGCTGCTACGCCACCATTGACCGGCGACCTCCGCCACCACTGACAGTCGCCCAGTGCCCGTTTGCCACTGGGCTTCCACCGTCGTCCCTCCATCTGTCCGTTCAATTTCCGTCAACTCCACACGATACAGCAGGTCCTTCGACAGACGCTGCTCCACCACCACCGCGGCCGCTGCCCTTCGCCCTTCGTCGTCGACCCTAACATTCTGCGGCCGGCCACCGAAGACGCCGCTCCTCGCTGCCCGATACACCAGGTTCGACCCTCACCACCCCTCACCTTTGCGGATTTTTTTTATTTATTTTTGGTTCCAATTTAAGAACTACCCATTAATTATTGTTTCAAATGTGGAATTAATGTTCATGAGCTTCAATTTATGATTATAGATCTCAAATTAGCTTCTGATTTTTTTTTTATGTTTTGTGATGCACCATTGCTGTTTCTCACAGTGGCAGTTCATGTTTTTGAGTTTGTGTTGGATGATTTTTGGTGTGAAGTGCCTCAAGTTTTGCTAAAAAACTAGTGAAAGTAGGCTATGCTGATGAATGTTATAACTCAAATTATGTTGAATTATCATTGTTCGTGGTCGTGATTACAGGTGAATTTGGATGAACATAGGTGCTGATTTTGATTTGTAGTGAAGGTTGTTTTCGAGTTTTGGAGCATTGTTGAGGAATCATACTTTGAAATACTTGAATCTTTGCATGCTGTGTAGGGACTAAGGAAGGGGGAATATAATGTCATCAAGGGGAGGTGAAAACAAATGAGTTTGGAATCATGGTTTGATGTTGGATGATTTCGTTTGCTAATAAGTTCATGGTTCGAAATCCTTTGGAAAAGTTTAATGTCTGCACTTTTTGATTTCACATGCTGTTTTGTGGTATGTAATAGTAATTATTAATTTGGTAATGAATTGCCAAAATAATTTCAACAGAATATGGCTCCATCTCGTCAATTATTGCTTGTGAGAAAGAGGAGGAAAATGCAAATGCAATTGATCATCACAATTGTGCTTGTTATAAATGCTGTACTTTTGGTTATATTGATGTGGTTGATGATGGCTATTGTTATTCATGAAACGCAAAGAGTGAAGTTGTCCTATAGAGAAAAGAAGCATTGTAGAATAGTGAATTTGAATAAGTTAATTAGAAATAGCGACGCTACTTGTAAGAGCGAGCTTCGCATGAATAGGCGTACCTTCAATATCTTATGTGAAATGGTTAGGGATATTGGGGGTTTAACTGGTACTAGATATATGTCATTGGAAGAGATGGCTGCAATGTTTTCGTATACATCGGCTCATTAGTTCAAAAATAGGACAGTAGGAAGTTATTTTTATCGAAGTGGAGAAACTGTGAGTAGAAACTTCCATCGTTGTCTTCTAGCGATTTTGAAGTTACATACGCACTTGCTTAAGAAGCCTATACCTATATCAGAAGATTGTGAAGATAGTAGATGGAAATGTTTTAAGGTAATGCAACTTATATGTTTAATTCCTAATAAACTAAATATGCTATATATGCCTAAAAAGTTGTTTATCTATGTTGTCTTGTAGAACTGCATAGGCGCATTAGATGGTATATACATTAATGCTCACGTACCGGTTGAGGATAGACCAAGGTACTGGACCACGAAAGGCACTCTTGCTATGAATGCTTTAGGTGCATGCACACCTAATATGGAATTCACCTATGTGTTGCTGGGTTGGGAAGGATCTGCATATGATGGTCGTGTTCTTGGAGATGCACTTTCTAGGCCTAATGGTTTAAAAGTTCCTCAAGGTAACAATTAAGCCAAATACATTAGTGATATTAATATTCTCATGATAACAGGTAACTCTTTTTTTCCCTTACTTGTCAGGGTACATATTATTTGGTAGATGCTGGATATACTAATTGTGAGGGATTTCTGACATCATATAGAGGTCATCGATATCACTTGAAAGAGTGGGGGGATCGACAACTTGTAAGTGCCGAAAAGTACTTCAATATGAAACATTGTAAAGCTAGAAATGTAATGAAGCGATGCTTTGGAATATTAAAAGGAAGATGGGGTATTCTTAGATCCCCTTCGTACTTTCCTATGCGTACTCAAGGTCGCATAGTTTTAGCATGTGCTCTATTACATAACTTGCTTCGAAAGTATATGCCAACGGATGACAAGGTGTTTGAGGAAGAGGATGAAGATGAGGAAGAAGTTAGTGATGATGATGATGACACTGATGATGAAGTTGAGTATGTTACTCACATTGAAACATCTGATGCTTGGACGACTTTTCAGATTTTATTGGCCCAAACTTTGTTTAATAATTGGCGAGTTAGGTCACATAGGAATAGATAATGTATTACAACTACTTGTGTTGAATTATGGCATTATGATGTATGATGTTCTAAACTATGATGTATGATGTTTTAAACTGTTTAAACTATTGTGCATTTGTTTCAACAATGGTGTATTTATTTTATGTCTTTTATACATGATTTAATATGATATAGGATGGAACAAAGTCAAAATTCTCAAGGTGGTAGCAGGATGGTTGTAAGTCAAAATTCTCAAATTGGAAAAGGGAGAAACAAGTGATTTTGGACTAAGGAAGAGGAGTGCCCTCTTGTCCATGGATTATTAGAGTTGAGCACCGATCCTCGAGGGAAGGCAGAGGGGAACTTCAAAGGTGGGTACTTGGTAAAATTAGAGGAAATGATGACTATAAAGTGTCCTAAAAGTGGTTTAAAAGCGTACCCTCACATTGATTCAATGACCAAATGGTTTAGAGACAAGTATAATGTGTTGATGGAGATGCTTCGCACATCTATATTCACATGGGATGACACTACCAAAATGATCAAGTGTGAAAGACAATCTTATGATGATTTTTGTAAGGTATACTTACTAATAATTATCAACTTTGCGTTTATTGTTATCTTTAATATGTTGTTATTTTTTAAATATTATTTAATATTGCAAAATTATAAACATGCAAAAGGACTTTGAGGTGTCCCTTTTCCCTTTATTGATGAGTTAGGGAAAAGTTTTGGTGCTGATAGAGCTACTAGAGCTAGTTGTGAGGATTATGTTGAAGTTGTGGATAACTTGCATAATGATAACGAGGCTATTGATCTTGACAAGGATGGAGAACATGAAGAGGACGAAGATGAGTCAGTTCAATTAGCTCAACCATCCCCACAACTTTCAAAAAGAGGAAGAAAGGAGACAACTTCAATGGGCAAGGGCAAAAAGAGAATGTCAGAGGTTATAGACCTAACTTCTACTTTCGCTAATATGTCTTCTAACATATATGGTTTTATGAGTGGTATGAATTCTCATATTGAAATAATTGCAAGTGCTTTCACTACTACTCAACAACATGAGCAAGTTATCATGGCTCGTGAATTACATCTTGATCAAAAACAAAAGGAGCTAGATGAAAAAAGGAAAGGTTTATTCAATGAAGTGATGAAAATTCCCGGGCTCACTAGAGTTGAAGCAATGACGGCAGCGAAGAAGTTGGTTTCTGATGAGAGTAGCTTAACCATCTTCTATGAATGTCCAGATGATGAGTGGAAGAAAGATTTCATCCTTAATCTTATTCATCTAGACTTGCCTCCATTTAACTAGAGTTGACCTGAATTTTTTGTTTTAGATTATGATTTCGTTGTTATTAGATGGCACATTTGGATGTCACTTTGTAATTTTGTGATGATTGCAAGTGCAAGGTGAACATGAACCTAGTTTGTGCTTTTTTTTCTATGTTTTTCTAAAATGGCTTTAGATGTCATCTTTTTATGTGAGTAGTAGAAGGTGAACATGAAACTTATGTGCTAATATTTGTTTTCAATGTTATATATGTTCTTGGTTGATGTGTAATGTTTATTGATTTATTAGATTGTGCTTTTTTCAAGTTTATGTACATGTTGATCAAGAAAAAAAAGGAAAAAAGTACAAAATAATTATTTTAAAAAAATTATAATTAAATCAAACTCTCACAAATGGTTCATGAATAACTTCTTAGAACTTCATTTTTAACAAAACAAAATAAGAAAAGTTAAATAATATTCATACTTGCATATAATATTTCTAAAATAAAAACAGAGTTGATTCCATTCTAAAACTGTTCACCAAACAGCAAGGACTAGGATTTGATTCTATTCCAGTTTTCACCAAACAATTGCGTTCAGGATTTAAGTTCCATATCTAACCCTCCAGGATTCAAGTCCTGATTCCATTCTATTCCATTTTCCCTCATCAAACAGGGCCTTAATTAAGTCTCTGTCTTTTGAGGGAATTTCAGCTAAAAATTTTTCATTATATCCCGAGTCATTAATCTTAATCTGATATTTCCTTGTAAGTGTTGGACTTCAACTAGTTGCTCTGTAGTATATAGTTTAAAATATCATATTAGTTTTCTTGTTAGAAAATCTAATTTCTCATAAAGTTTCTTGGATCTTTTAGAGATAAATCTGCTGCTACTATTTTTGCATATAGTTTTTAATTAAAAGTAATTACTCCTGTATAGTTTTCATTATTTTCTTCTTGTTGTTGTTGTGTTACACCTGTTTCTTCAGTATTCATTCTCAGTGTCAGAATAACTTTCTGTTTTAAAGGTGTCTATAGTTGCTTCTGAACTAATAGATTTATAACACCTTGAGATAGTTTCTTGTATATTAGAGTTAATGGGGGTAAAGTTCATCTTGAATCTCTTCAAATTCTTTTGAGAAAAGTTTTACTATATTAGCTTTTCTTTTATTGCAATCGATGGAACAAACACTCCCAAAATAACTAATTAAGCTGAAAAGAATGAACACTTCATGGCTCCTACTTTTGATAAGTCATGGATTAACAACAAGAGATCCACTGAAGCATTAGTCATCAAATGCAGAGTGAACGATTAGTGAGTAAAGGTGCCGAACATGTCTCTATTGATGATAGACTTTTTAACTTTAGTTATGAACTGGAGCCTGAGAACTTCCAATGAAGCCTAGTTGTGCGGACGAAATTTGTTGAACTTTATCAATCAGATAAAGAAAAGGCCAAAGCACAGGCAAATAAATAATGTAGGGCACAAGAAGACAAAGGATAAACTGTATTAACATTCAACAACTATAAATAAATGATGTAGGGCACAAGAAGACGAAGGAGATTTGAAATTCTATCAACAACCGTGAACTTTATCCTTGTAATCCTATCATTTGCTTATCCTTATGATGTAATCGCTTATGTCAAAGCACACTCCCCTTCCCCTATAAATGAGGACCTAGAAATCAGAGAAAGGTAGAGTTTTTGGGATTCCAATATTTCCCTTGTAAAAAATCTTTCTGCTGTTTGTAAGAAGATGTTCTAATTTCCTCTTTCTGTGAAAGGAGAACAGCTAACAATGAAATAATCTTTCTTTAAGCTTGTGTCACACAATTTTTCTTTCAATCTTAATTGGAGGGAGAATATTAGCAAGAGTGAAGAACGTCTGAAAAAAGTAGGTAACTCATGCATCGACGAGGAGTAAGACGCGTTCGAAAGAGTAAGACGGATTTAACTCTTGAAGGTATAGTTTCTCTGACTTAATTTTATCTTGAAAAATTGCATGGCATATTGTTTAAAATTTTATTTTGCTAGTTTAGTATCTGAGTACCACCTTACAACCTTTGCCTATCAGTATTAATTACTTTTCAAATTCAAAGAATGGTTTTATTGCTTTTTCCTTTAAAAAACCACTCGAAATCCCACTAATTTTGGTATCAGAGCTTTACCCAGATTTTAAAATAAACTTTAAAGTTTTCAGTTTACTATTAAATTATCTTCAACTTAAAAATGAGTTATCTAAGAAATAAACTTCAATCCAACTCTAAATTAAATCGAGAAGGAGATTATTTAGCAGGACAAAGTTTTAATCTATATTACTTAAAACATTATACCCAAGATCAAGCGTGAAATTTTTTAAGGTCTTTCGATTTAACACCTAGAAGTATAAGACAAAATTTGCTAAATCATTATAAGAATAGATTAACTTATCTTTCAACTCTACCTGAAAGTGTTCATCCTATAACTATAAATTTAATAAAGGATAATATCACTTTGTTAGAATTGACTTTCGAATATACTGTATGGTTGTAACATAATTAATGAATCTCAAATAACATATTATATAGATTAAGAAGAACAATAAAAAGTAAAAGAAAAAAGAAATTAAAAAAGGATAAAGGGCATTTACGTAAAATCAACTAATAAAACAAAGGGCATTTACGTAAACTCACCTAATAAAATAAAATTAAAGGTCACTTTCTCGACCCGTTTTACCACCCCCATTCAAATGTTAGATCTTACAATTCGATGGATAAGAGAACGATGCAGTTAAAGACCTGTTGTTTTCATTAGAAAATATGCGTTGGTAAATGAGTGATATTGATTGAGATAGGTATAAGTGAGTTGAAATAGGTTAAAGTGGATATTTTTTTTATTGAAGTGGATTGAAGTGAGTAGAAATAGGTTAGAATTTTTTTGTATGATAAGTATAAGTTGGTTAAAATAATGAGACGTGGGCCAAAGTTGATACTTTTATTGAAGTTTGTAAAGTGAGTTAAAGTTAACTAATGTGAATTGAAATTAATTAAAATTAGTAAATTTGAATTTACCAATGAAAAGAACATGACCTAGGTGACTAGCTCACTAGAATATAGAAAACTGCCTCACTAACATTAAATAGTTTCCCAAATGATTGCTCACTATAACATATAATATTAATTTTTACTTACTAGACTGTGCTATATATTTTAATAAATTAGCCTATAAAAAAAAGTGTCTTATCTTTATAAGGATCAAATATGCTTTCTGTCCACGTTGCATGACAGGCACGAGTTTATCTCTGTTTTTTTTTTTGTTTTTTTCCCGGGGGGGGGGGGGGGGCGGAGGAACAAAAGAGACAAAGCTGATGATGGAGAAAAGAGGGGGGAAAAAAACAGAGGAACAGAGGAGGGAGGGAGATTGAGAATCACAATTTAGACGGTGGAAGTCGGAAGACGCAAGAATCTTCCACCTTCTAACTTCTGCCACGCACAGCTAGCAGACAAGGCTCTCTTCCTCTCTCCCCCTCTCTCTCTCCTATACGCTTTGAATTATGGTTCGTCTGCTTCTTCTTCACATGCCTCTCATTCTCTGCTAGCTTATTTTTCGACTTTTATTCGCTCAGGTTTTTCCCCTGCTTATTCTGATTTTCTTTTCCATGTCTCCGCTCATTCTTCATGTGGCTTCCTCTTTTTTTTTTTTTTAATACATATATATATGTTATTAATTATTAATTTAGCCCTGTGAATTAAGACTGGCGGTTATGAATATGATCATTCAGTTGAAAAAAGGGCTGTGCTGGGAAGGTTTGGTAGCTGATATGTCAGCTAGATGCTTTTCCTAGTATAATATATGAATATGAATTTGTATTCGCCGTTCTTCAATTCCGTCCTCAATTTGTTCTTCCTTTGCAGTATATTCTGGTGTCCTCGATCCGAGCGGTGCAGACCTGTGGTGCTTGCCGAGCTCATTCTTCATGGTGGTGGTGACATCCTGCTCGCATTTTACACTAGCCGCCGGACCTAAAAGGGATCTTCATTTAGTGGTATGCAACTCTCCTTATTTCAATTTGCCCATTTCGATTTACGGTGAAATTTATGCCTGGAAATAATTAAACATCACCTGATATCTTGATTCCCGATTTGGTTAGCTTTATGCTCTTTTTTTTTTTTTTAAAAAAAATACTTTGTTGAAAGTTTATAAATTGGTGGTAGAATTGGATTTTGCACCTTAGTTTCAGGGGATTATGAAGGCCAATGATTTCCTATTGATGTTTAATGGAATCCATGCATTTATATCTTGTTTATTTGTTCAAACATTAAAGTTGTAAATTTATCTGATCTTCATCTTCCTTTTTGAAATATTTTTTCATGTTCATCTTGAGGTTTGGACTTTGGTGATTGAACTTGATTATTGTAGCTCATTTGGGTATCACAAAGCATCGCTTAGGGTTTAATTTTATTAGCTAGCTGCCCCAAAAAAATGTGGTTGTTTCCAATTAGCTAGCTGTTTAAGAGAAAAAGGAGATGTGGTTGTTTCTACAACAGGCCCTGGATGGGCTGGGGACAAGGAACAGCCCCCTCCCCCGTATCTTGTGGGTAGTGAGTCTGGGGATGGGGAATATGCTCCCTTTACCTACCCACTCATTGTCATCCCTAGTCTTCCCTATATTTGACTATGTGGTATTGTCTATTCCCTGACTAATTCATGGTTTTTGCCTTTTTGGCTCCTTTCATATCCATGTCCTCTATTCCTTGTGGCTAAGACGTACCAACACTCTTCACGGCCTACGTATCCATGTCCAACGTCTGTCGGACGCCGACACTCTCAGATGCTCGCTGGACATCTCAAACACATGTGAAACATAGAGATAGCTTGACAAAATTGGGTTATGCTATTGATAGTTGTAGAATGCACACACTATGAACAAGTTGCTATTGTTTTCATCCAAACATGACCCTCACTAATGCTGAAAATATAAACAAATTATAAAAACGTAGGTAGAAGAATAAATATTTCCTCATCACCGGTGTCCACAATGTGTGCCTTATCCTTAAGATTTTTTAAAACTTACATATCCGTGTGTCGGTGTCGTGTCATATTCGTATCACGTTGCGTCATTGCCTGTAATTCTTAGCCTTGTGGATTTGATGAAATTCATCTGTTTTTACTTTGATATGGATTTGGTACTATTGATAAACTCTTGTTAAGAGCAACTTTGCCGCTGGCCTCGATTATTTTGGAAAGAATGGCCTTTCATTGCCAATATTTCCCAGTTGCAGCTATGCATTCTTCAGCCTCCGCTGGTCAACAGGGGTGGGTTTGAACCCAAGTCTTGTACCTTAGGGTCAGGTCTTGGGTCAGAGATAAGGTCATTCATGTGAGGTTGGCTCTTGGAATTGGGCGAGGAGTAATCAATGAAATTTCCTCTACGTTACCTGACACTTAGCCAATGTGAGTTTTGATTAGTTCTACTTTCATGGCAGCTAATTGCACTCAACAGAGAAAAAAGGGTGGGGTTGGGGGGAGGGGTGGGGACGCTGATGGATGGCTAGTTGAAACATGATGATTGCTGCCTTTCTTTCCTAATGGTGCTGGCCATTTGGTAGGGGTGCTGCTTCTTTATAAAGAAAGGTCGTTTCCATCAAATTTGATGTATTTATGCTTATTCCTCAAAATTCGTGGGGAGCTGGGAATTGGATCCAGACTTAGTTTAAAAAAAGCTCGCTTGAGGCACGCCTAGGTGCGCTTTGGTGTGAGGCTACGGGGTCAGCGCCTCGAAGGGGATGAGGTGCACCTCAAGGGTGTGAGGCTATATCTTCCCCCTTTTTCTTCTTTTTGTTAACCTTGCCTTTACCTTTTTTTGTTCTTTTCCTTCCTTATGAGCTAAAAGGTGAGCTAAACTTGTACCATAAGTACATGCATTGGGGAACTACGATGATAAGATAATATATGTTAAGGTTATTTACTATGTTAGTAGTCATATTGATGTCTAATCACATTTTTAATGCATTTATGTAACTTGTTTCTACAAAATATGCTTTGTGAAATATGAAATACATTTAAAAACTTTTGCATAGAAGTGCGCCTCGCGTCCATGATGCGTGCACCTTGGCCTTGCGCCTTGCGCCTCAGGCCTTGGGACCCTATGCGCATCAGTGCGCCTTGCGCTTTTTAAAACTAAGGATCCAGATAGTGAGGATTAGTTGTTCTAATCAGCTATCCAGACACCTGATTCTTGTGGACAAATGCCTTCAGTTGAAATGGAGTGAGGGGAATAGCTGATGATATTGAAAATTGATGATATTTGGGCGCTTAAGCAACCATTATTGGAGCCTGCCCAGGTTTTCTTTTCTTTTTTTTCTTTTCTTTTTGTCCCTCCCCTCCGCCTTCTTTTGTTAAATTTGCTGTAGAATTGTACTTAAAATTATGCAAAAGAGCTTGAGGGCATGATGATTTTTGTACTTGCCTCTTTGGTATGTGGATGTTCCCCTTGGTGTCTCATTATTAGATTTTTTGATTAATCATAAAAAAATTTTGCCGTGGAATAATTGTTTGGTGGTTATATATATATGCTAAGATATGCAATAGAGTACTATATTTCAACAGGATCTTGAATTTAGAAGGCTGCTTGCATCGTGGGAATGGCTGAAGACGTATTAGTTGTTCAACAATAATCAACATTCTATAAAACGAGAATAGTCTGAAATCTGAGCATGATAGACGCAAGAATGTTTTTGTTGAACTCTCTCTGGGCCTTATGGAAATAGACCACTTGGTGGACAATTCTGGTCATGCCTAGATTGTTTGTAATTCTGGAAGCCTCTTGAGTTTTTAAATGGTTTAATGTGAACTGTGAAGCTATTCGATAATGGGTTGGAACTGCAGACCACTTCTTGAACATGTTGGATTTTTTGAAGAAAAGATAATGTGTCCTTTTGTCATCAGGCTGTTGAGTCTATCGATTATCTGCTGCTTCGTGGAGAGCACTGGGACACTATCATAATTTTGTGTGATGTTGTATGGTTTCCCAAGGATGTGCTTTGGTAAATCTTGGAGAATTGGGGAGTTTCATGTTTGCTCTCTGTGATTATGCAGAAAGTAGATGTTAAGGATCGCTTCGTGGGAAATATGCTTCTCTGGTGCATTAAACCTTTCACTGCTATTACTCATTTTGTAAAATATATACAAGCAGCAGAATAATAGATGTAGTTGATTTATCTTAGACACTGACTGTGTTTCTGCAGATGAATAATTCAGGTTCCTGTGAGGCGGTGCTAGGGGAAATGATGAGGAAGTATTTTTTTTTAAGTTTTTTGCGCCGGGTGGGGGGGATGTGGGTGTCCTTGTTTCTGTGTGTTATGACGGCAATGTGTCAGACGTAATGATCGAGCAGTTTCAGAAAAGTGTGGTTGTACCATTTAAGGTTCGTCACTAGGATGGAACTAAGATTTAGACTGTGGTGCTGCAACTGCTGGTCACGACTCTGTTTTCTGGATGAATCCCCCCCCCCCAAAAAGTAGTAGCAACTAATTGTTCCTGAATTGCATGAGAAACTATGGTGATGATGGTATTTAAAAGTTCTGTAGGTTGTAATTTTCTTTTTTGCTACTGGAGTCATTTGGCTGCAAATGTGGTTTCGTCTCCATTGTTGAGGATTTGTTCGACACTTCTAGGGCTTGTGCTGCTGGTAAATTGTTGTCTTAATGAAGCTTTATTTTCTGCTGTTTAAAGAAGAGAAAGAGAATTATTATTTTCTCTTATTCCAATAGCATAAAGGCGGACAAATTGTTGTACAAAGCTCAAAAAGAATGCATGTGAGTAAAAGTTGCTTTACCTTGTTGTAAACTATTCCTAAGTGTTATTCTCTTGGAGGACTTGATGCAGTTCAATTACTTGTAATCATCTTGCTGCAAGGATTTGAATATAATGACAGGGGATGATCTAGTCTGCAGATATAGATCCTTTAGGTATGCTAGCACTTTTGTTGTATATTACCTGCCTAAGCTTATTGGTTAGAAAGGGTTCATTAATGTTGCATGGTTGTTGACATGGAGCATGCTTTTGAATGAACAAATCCAATTAGCAATTTACAATCAATTATCTGCAAGACTACCAAATTATTGGCTGGACAGTTGCCTGGACAAACAATATGAGCAATTGAACATGTTGTGCCGGTTTTAGGCCTTACATGATATATAGAACACTAAGAAGTTCTATTCAATATTGCTGTTGCTGTCGTGTGCATGTGTTTTGGTTGTGCGTAGTTTTATATGATCATGTCCTTGTGACCATTGCACATAAATGTGATTTGCAGTCCACGATCTCTACATCAAGGAAAGGATTCTGTAGGTCACTGTATACTGGACTGCCATTGGTGTCACTTCCTAAGCCATTCCTTCGAGTTGGCTTAGATCCGTTGTCTCACCAGAAGAGGTTGTTATATATCCCTTTAAGACCACACAAAATAGAAATATATGCTGCTGGCAATCAGGCTTGGGACTTTGGGAGATTTGTAAAAACTTTGTACTTTTTTGATGCAATTCCATCTCCGCTAAAGGTATGTACTTTGCATGTGTCTTCAATGTTTTGGTGTTGATGCTATGATTCACCTTTTGTTTTCTCTTGCATATAGTTCATTGAATCTCTGATTGGGAAGCTATCGGGCCAATCATCTACAGAGCCAGCGAAGAAAATGGAACCTTCTGGGATAGTTCTTGTGGCTGGAGCAACTGGAGGTGTGGGTCGAAGGGTAGTGAACATTCTACGCAATAAAGGATTGCCGGTTCGAGCATTGGTAGACATTTGTTACTTTCTTCATTTACAACAACCACCCCAGTGTGGGTCCTGCTTTCGCGGCGTGTTACTTTCTTCATTTCTATCTTGTTTTTGACTGTATGCTTTCCTCTGGTCAGCGGACATGATTGCTTGTCTCATCTTTGATGCTTTTCACTCATATCACCTTCAGGTGCGAAATGAAGAAAAGGCCCGGCAGATGTTAGGCCCAGATGTGGACCTGGTAAATGATTTCTAAGACTAATTCCACAAGTTGTTTTTTGCCTGCTCATAGTCTATTGTATTGGTACATCGTCCTATTGAAAATCTCTCTCCTTATGTTTTGTAAGCTAGTAAAACTTTATTCCTAGGCTGCCCAGGGGGAATCGAACCCTAGTTCCCTTTGCAGAAAGCAAGCATCCTCACAAAAGGTTGTCCCAGGGGAGCAATGTTGCCAATGTAGGTCTAGATTTGAATAGTTTTTTTTTTTTTTTTTCCCCAAGACCAAGCTAAACCAATTCTCTTGAATCCCACATTAGACAAGTCCTTTTCCATTATGGTGGTTCATTCTGTTGATTCCTAACTTGGAAACACACTGATTGCCAGCCACCCCTTGGTTCAAAAGGAGTAAAGTGCAGAATGTTGAGACATTTTGCTTTGTGAACATCCAAAGGTGTAATGATAATTCATCAGTGACTCTATGATTGCTTGGAAAGTGCACGTAGCTTACATTATTTTTTCTTCTTTCTAACGACATAATTGCACCAAGCCTTCTTTATGGGGTCCTTGTGGAACTTTGTTGTTTGAGAGCGAGCTTTATGCAAACATAAGTTGATTTCCTCTATAACTTGGTATAAACTCTGCTAATTTGGTTAAGCATGTCAGATTGTCGCAGACATCACCAAAGAAAGCACTCTACTCCCTGAGTACTTCAAGGGAGTTAGGCGAGTGATAAATACTGTTTCTGCCATCGTTGGCCCAAAAGAGGGGGATACTCCTGACAGGCAAAAGTACAGTCAAGTAAGCAGATTCTTCGTTAATGATGTAGAATTAATTATTCTTTACATCTACACTTCCCATCTTATACGGAAAGGGTCGCCACTTTTTTGCATTCCCTGTACTCTGCTCTGACATATCTGAGGTCCATGTTGTGGTGCAGGGCATCAAGTTTTTTGAGCCAGAGGTGAGAACGGATCTCTTATGCTCTACAATCAGAAATTTCATATAGTGGAAATCTGAGTGTCAATGTTCTAACTATGATTTTTGAAGAATCTTCTCTAAGACTTGGATTTTGTTGAATTGACAAACATAGATAAAAGGTGATCCACCGGAACTGGTTGAGTACGTAGGCATGAGAAATTTGATTAATGCTGTAAGAGGCAGGGTTGGACTAAGAGATGGAAAGTTGTTGTTTGGATTGGAAGGTACTCCTCTCTTTTCTCCCACCCAGAAGGGTCAATTATATATTTCTGTAGTGATAATCTCTACTTACCGAGTTCTCCACAAAAGGAAGCAAGGGATATCCTCTTGTTCTGTTTGGCTAAAGCTCAACAGCTTCCATGCATATAAAGTATACTCAAGTGGTGTCCTTGATTGCTTTAGATAAATATTTGCTTCTTTCACTTACCACAAGAGCAGAAATATGCATAGTGGTTCCTCTTAGAGACTGAAGCATTGGTTAATGATGTTTATGGATTGCAAAGAGCCAAACTTTAATGATACTTCAACAGTTCCTAGAGATCCTAGTTACACTTTTATCTACACAATTTCTTCTATTTGCAATGTGCAACAAAAGAGTGTCGTGTGTTACAATCTCTTCAAAAATTCATGCTTAACAGGTGACTTATTCAAAGATCTCCCTTGGGGTGCCTTGGATGATGTTGTGATGGGAGGTGTCAGTCAAAGCGCGTTCATAATTGACCCAAAAGGTGGTGAAAATGGGGGGCCAACTGGAATTTTCAAAGGTTTGTACGTCTTGTACCTATTTGTTTGCTGTATTGTCCCATAAAATATAGCAAGTAGTCACCAGCTGCAAGGTCTTGATTTATAGTGAAATGGATAAAGCCTACTACGTGGTTTGGCTTTCAAGAAGGGCACAACTTCTGGGCATGCTAGTGAGCCGCATTAACTTTTGTAAGTTACAATGGCGAGCAGTTGTAGCTGAACATGAATTACAAGTGAATCAAACATGGAATTATGTTTTTTGGATTACAATATAAAGATCCAAGTCTTTGATTTGTAACCCGCATTTTTTGTTGGGTTATGTGTAACTGTGTAAGTGGTTGCCTTGGGTTTATAGTTTTTCTTAACATTTGTGTCTACTTTGCCTAAGTCACCCCAACAACAAAGAACAACTCCTCGTAGTGTGGGCCCCAATTTTACGGGGTCTGAGGAGATCCAGATTTAAGCAGCCTTATCTCAAAAAACATTTTTGCCCATAGAGATAACTATTTTAAGAGGCCCACATAAAGATCTTCTTTTTCAAGGAAGACATTCTAGAAGTTCAAATCTTTGGACAGGCAAAAGAGAGTATATACATGAAATACTAAGATTAAATAACATTAACTATATATGAAAACAACATACGAGTGCTAAGTGCAGTACCGTAAACAATCAAAAGTGAGATGCTAATAACCTTGCCCAGATCAGACTACTACAAACATACAAAAGTGTAGCAGAGGCAAGATAGAAGTTTGTTTGGTAAGTTATATGAAATCAAGTACTTTCTCCAGTTTTGACCAATTTGAAGAGGATTTTTGGAAAATAATAATCTGAACTTCAGGTATGGTGGAAACTAATAATCCCAACTTCAGAAATAGGCGCCAACGCTATGAATTTTTGGCCTTTTTACTGTCAACAATCCCTATTCAAAAGCACAGACCCAACACTCCCATTTCACCGCTGGGTGGTTTTATACAGTGGATTATTTATAGTAAAAATCCAAAAGTTCGGAGCGCTAGCGCCTATGTCTCCAATACGAATTATTGGTTTCCACCATTCCCAAAGTTCAGATTATTACATTCCAAAATTCCATTTGAAAAAGATAATGTACTCTCGTGGTCCTCATGGATTATTGAAGGCCCTTCATGGCTTAATGATAATAAATTGGGAATGCTATTTGGCATCCATATACATTTGTAAATTCCATTTCATTGATGCAAAAATTGAAATCCAACAGATACCTTGGAGGTAGTATGATTGACCATGATGTGCCATAATGGCCCACTTCCGTTACATTTATCGTAAAATGATGACTTGGCATAATTTCTTGACTATTGTGATGAAAATTCCTTTTGTGTTTTCATTTTCCTTCTGTGCTTCATAAGAAAGTATATTTGCCTAGATTTCTCTCTCTTCCTTTTCTGCAGTTCTTTTAGGCATTCTATCATACACCTGTCTGAAAATCCTTGATCTACATATCTACCTTCAGCACAACCATAAAGATTGCTTGTTTTGTGAAAAATCCATTAATATTTCCCTAGTATAGATCGAAACTTTTGGTGTGATTGACGATGTTTATCCACCATTGTTGTGGACTTGTGGGGCCTCCACGGACCGGCGAATATTGTATCGCTGGAACAAACATCGCACAAGGATTTTTCCTATTGATAACCAGTCACTCTTTAATTGTCAGTAATAACAGGAAGACTACAAGATCTCCATATGTCCATTAATACCTCCCCTTTCTCCCAAATTCTCTCTCCATATCAGTTTTAATTCAGAAAGCCCTATCCCTTATGTCCTCAATTGTCCTTCACCTTCACAGTCTATTCTAACTCATTCTCAATCAGCCCTGCATAGCACTTCCATGCTGTCTACCGAACATGTTGAAAGTTGAAGCCCTTTGCTTCAATCTCACGCCTTTCTCCGCCTAAATTCCACATGGTCTTGGGCTGCTTGTCCAATTCGTTTGAAGGAGCTTCCCAACCTGAACAGCCCACTAATTATTCATATTGGAAGATGCTGAAATTTGATTTTGATTTGGGGGCACTACTTTAGTGGGGATTAAGAAATATGTGAAGGTGTTCATGATTTGGGACAAAGAAGAATGAGAGGGGTTGCTAACTGCAATGACAGGTTATTAATTCATCAAGGGTATAAATCAGTATATAAAGAGTTATTGGCCTCATCATTAATAGGGTTACAGAGTGCCATTTGGATCTCTAAGTTCTCAAATAAAAACTGCAAAAGTATAGGGTATCAAATGGAATTCCGGAATATAATTTCTGTGGAACAATGGATCTCTAAGTTCGTTTTCTCCCTTTTGGGGCCCCCGCCGGGGGGTGGGGAGGGTGGTGTTGTATGGTCTACTCCTTGAAACATTGATAAGCTGGATGTAGTATACTCAAAAGATGCAATACGAACCTGAATATTTCTGTTGAGGTAGCAATTTAGAGTCCCGTTATGTATGTATTGTTGAGATCCTTAGGGACTTTTGGATTATTTTCAGGCAATGTTTCGACAGCAAACAACGGTGGTTTTGCCAGCGTCAGAACAAAAGTAAGGTTGCGCTGCTCCTGACTTACTGTTATATGTATGTTAGTCTTTCACTGGAATTCATGTAAAATCAGATTCTTGATTGAAGATTGGTAATTACTAGTTAATCACGATCAGCATTCTATGAAGTGATTAAAATTTTTTTTAACGTACACTAGTCAAGCTTGCTTATGTCTTCTTAGATGCATATGCTTGGTAGAATATTTTTCATGTTCCTACACTTGATATGCTTCTTCTGTCCCTGGACCACGTGAAAGCTCAACTTCAAACTTACCTCTGTAAAGAGTTAGGTATTCCTTATTGAAAATAGGACTAATAGCTAAGTGCTCGTGTAAGTCGAGTAAATAAGCACTAGAACTAAGTTTCCGGATGAGTTAGTGAGGCCTCATTCTGTAGCTTTCTGAGGGACTTGTTAGGAAGACATTCAGGACGAATACAACCCGTAAGGCCCATAACAAAATCACCCATATCAATGTTCACATCTCTATGATGTGCATCAACTGAGCTGATGATTCATGGCAATTTTACGTTGTATCTCAGCTTTTGAAGCATATAGCATGGCTAAGAATGCATAATGGATTTGATATATAACTCCCTCCCAATAGTTTTAGTTGGACCATCATACTTTGGTATGTCCACAACTCCCCCCCTCCCCCCCCCCAAAAAAAAAGGAAAAGAAAGAAAAGTAAAAATGTATCCTATGATATTGCAAAAAATGCCAAGCCAATACCAATTTATTCAACTTTATATATCATGGATTCAAAATGAGGCTATTCCACGATGGAACAACTGCATCAGGAAGGTTTTGAAATTGACGGAACAATGTTTTCATTTTTAACAACTGCAATATGCTGCATGATTGTGGCATTAGAGTGATCTTGTGATTTCATATCTTACTGCAGTTATGATTGAAACTGCGTTTTGAATCCTTGCTTAGTATATAAGGTGCATATATGAATCAACCTAATTTGTAGCATTGTATTCTAGTGATTAATGCTTTTTTGTGATTATCCTCAGAATTTTTCAGTGTCTGAGGATCTTTCTCCATATGATGGTTTGGAGCTACGCCTTAAAGGTGATGGCCGTCGTTATAAGCTCATTGTCCGTACAAGTAGTGACTGGGATACCGTAGGTTATACAGGAAGTTTTGACACTGTGGAAGGCCAGTGGCAATCAGTAAGTTGCATTGTCATTTGTGAGAATCTTGTTGAATGCATTATCCAGTTTGTGATCATCTGTAAACTGGTGCATTCAGATAAGGGTGGCGTTCTCCTCATTAAGGCCTGTCTTTCGAGCGCGAACAGTGTCTTATGCTCCGCCCTTTGATCCACAGAATATTATATCTCTGCAGGCACTCTCTAAGATTCTCCTTCCACTTTGCCATGATACATTTCTGATGTTGGTTTCCTGCCTATGCATTGGTATTTCTGATGGTAACTGTAAATTCTTTTCCGCAGCTTATGTTCAGCAAGTTTGAATATGATGGTAAACTCAATCCAACTTTTGTGGAGGGCCCTTTTGAGCTTCCAATATCATCCATACGGGCATACATGCAAGAGCCGATCAAATCAAGGTCTGTTATTCTTGTCACTCAAGATTTATATCCTCGTAAAATGAATGGCTTACTTTAGCTTTATATGTATATTGGCTTGTCGTAGGTTTGTCCATGTGAGCTCTGCAGGAGTTACCCGTCCAGACAGGCCTGGATTGGATCTGAATAAACAGCCCCCTGCTGTTCGTCTGAACAAGGAGCTGGGGTATATTCTCACTTACAAGCTCAAGGTTGATAACTATCCTCCATTATTACTTCTTAATGTAGGCTTATTATTGTATGAGGGTCCCAGTGTTAAGAGGTAGCCAAATGAGGGGCTGGCATGACCTGGGCCTGGTCAATCCACTGGTCTGACTTGTTGGTGCACCCAGATTGATTCTTCTTGATCTATGAACTCTTCTGCCCAAGCCAGGCCTCGACTTCATTGGTTTCTGTATCAATTCAGATCAATTTGCCTCATGTACTCCACCTAGTTTGGCTTGTTGGATTGGTCCAGCGCTTGGCTCACACCAATTCGGACCTTCGTGTTCTGAGCTGTTATTTATTCTTTTTCCAGTTAGGGGAAAAAATCTGTTACAACTAAGGATGATATGGATCGGACTACACCAACATCTTAAGGAAAATTCTTTAAGCACGGGTTGGTTGGGCCTGTATATCGGCCTGAGCCAGTCCCAAGTTATAACTCAATGTAGGTGCACTTTGCTAAGTCCCATCACCATGAGTCTATTGAGCTGCAAGCTAACATGCTTAGCCCTGTTTGGCTGGTGGGTGGGCTTGTATTGTCTCACTGTCCATAACTCTGCTTGTAGAAGTTCGATTGACTTTGGAGTTGCCCATGCAAATTGTTGTATTGGGCAAGTTTGCAATTCATGAATATGAAGGATGTTTACATACTAAACTCTGAACATACTTGACAGATCTCCTTCTGAGACCCAGCGTACAGATAACTTGATTAGCACATGCCATCAAGAAATCTAGGAATTAGTCTGGTTCTTTGCTTCTAATTTTTAGGTGGATATTTTGCCTGATTATGATTTCACAGGGGGAGGATCTATTGCGTGAGAGCGGAATCCCATACACAATTGTAAGACCCTGCGCATTGACCGAGGAACCTGCAGGAGCTGATCTTGTATTTGACCAAGGGGATAATATTACGGTATGCTTACGTATAGTGGACTTTCTAGGTGCCTCAATGCTAGTGAAACCAAAATGGATTGTTTGCAGGCGTTTTCTCAATGGCAAACAATTCTCATGTAAGTTTGGTATGTTTAATGATTGCAGGGGAAGATATCTAGGGAAGAGGTTGCTCGAATATGTGTTGCTGCTTTAGAGAGTCCTCATGCTTGTGACAAGACGTTTGAGGTAGCTATTCCACATTATTCTTGTTAATTGACTTGGCAAGCAATAGTAAGTAGGGTCATATATATTGTACGCTCTAGTCCTGCTATTTCTATGTTGCTTAGGCACATAATATCATATTGAAGTCTGTTTCAAGGCTCTTAACTTGTGGGCTATCTGACTGTCATTGTTGGCATTGTTATTTTGTATAAAAACTGCCACGTGCCTTTGCTACACCCTTGAACTCTATCTATGTTCTTAGATCTGCTGTGTTTTCAGGGTGGAAAATTGGAATTTGAATCGCATTCGATCTTGTACTGGTCAAAATTCTCATTATGTGCATTATGATGTTAGTCTTTATGGGGTTCGATTGCTGGAAGAACCAGCGCAAAGAAAGAGATTCATGAAAGTTAAATTAAGTTTGATTTCACTTCACACTTAGGTTTCATTGCTATTTTTGCTTCTCCATTGACCAGTAACAAATAGAACTATCATTACACTCTGTCACTGGGTGTCCCTCAATAATCCTGATGTGCTTTTTCCATGCCAGGTCAAAAGTGTGATTCCATTTAATGAGCCATTCACAGTGGACCCTGCAAATCCTCCTCCTGAGAAAGATTATGAGGAGTATTTCAAGACTTTAAAGAAAGGAATTACTGGGAAAGAACTCTTGGAACAAACTCCAGTAGCAGCATGATTGTGTGCGCGGCATATTTACTGATCTCATACGGTAGTATTGTTATGATTTCTTATTTGTTCTTAATCTTTGGCAGTCATATCATGTTGTCCTAGATCTGGGAAAAGTTTCATGGAGGTCGGGTTTGTGTTTGCTGTGACTTGTCCAATAAGATTATTGAGAACATGCATATGGATCAAACGAGACATGGCCATCTCATTCAAGTCTCTAGATGTGGTTGATTTGTGTTGAGGTTGAAATTTTGTTGCCAATATTCAAGTTGCTTGCATCTCGTTTTGGGTTATCAGGTTGGGCATTGGTGTCACTTCAAGTTTGCCATGTTTAGTTTTACTTTGTGTTTTGAGAGCCAATGTGATTCTATGAAGGGTGGATTTCATGCCCACTTCCTGGACAGCTAAGAAAGGCAATGTGATCCTACTTTATAAGAGTAGTGGGTAGTCATCGGCTTTTAAATTTAGAGTTTTCAGAACCGGCATCTTTATAATTCTGCTATTTTTTTGGGGGGGGGGGTGGGTTAAGGTTGTTACATCAGACTCACAGGGCATGGATTTGAATTTAGATTAAAGAGGGTAGATTTGAGGTTCTTTATGACATTGTTATGAAAAAAAAATGTCACATGCTCGTGTACTTAATGGACTCTATCTTCCTTGAGCAGAAAGGCAATGGATGCAGAGAGAGCATAAAATGGGAAAATAGATGGTTTGATGTGTGGCCAGCCGAAACAAAGTGGCCCGCAAGATTGTATGTAGAAGTCATTACAGTCGCGATCATCTTTATGTAACTATGTAAGTTCACCGGCATGCGTTATATTGTAATTGTAAAGAGCATGATGATGTTCATTGCGGCTCAAACAGAAAGCATAGCTTCTCAGAAATTAGATGAGATGACAACATTCTTGTGATACTCGTGTATGTAAAATTACATCGTGTTGGTAATTCACGTATTTGTTGTACATGTCGAGTACTATGTAATTTATGAACCGGGGGGGGGGGGGGGGGGGGGTGAGGTCATCGTACTGTCATTGGTATGACTGGGAGCATGTCTGTATTTCACGTGAAGATTAGTCATTTGGGCTTATGTATGTGCTGTTCGGCTGTTAGAAAGTTTGTACGTGCGAGTGCTACGCTGCGAGCTAAGCATTGAACTGATGTTGGCAAAATATAGTCTTGACTAGAGAAGATATGTTCTAGTTAAGATTTCGAATTGACGGTGGCATAATATTTTAGTA
Organism: Carnegiea gigantea; assembly: GCA_029747015.1. Taxonomy (NCBI): domain Eukaryota; kingdom Viridiplantae; phylum Streptophyta; class Magnoliopsida; order Caryophyllales; family Cactaceae; genus Carnegiea; species Carnegiea gigantea. Next base: position 473,816 of record JAKOGI010000154.1, read on the forward strand.
TTGTCTAACGAGAAAGATATGGTCTAGTAAAGATTTCTGATTAAATTTGTGTTCAACCTTGGATTAACAATGTGGACAATTTTGTTTTGGTTTGATTTTTGTTCACTTATGGTGATCAACAGCACAAGGAGTTGTAAGAAGATTTCAAAAATCAGAGAAAATTCATGTTGAATTGTAACATTCCTAAGGAATCTACAATAAATGAAGAAAAACCCGAAAATGGTGAGTCCAGCGCACTTGAATGGGAATCAAATTAGGCTCTATATGGGATGTGCAACATCAAACATGTTTCTAGAAAGATTAGGTTGTTTAGTTCAAGTTAAACAAGGCCAATCAAGCTGGAAATCAAGAGCAATGCTTAAAATATTGCTGATATATAAATTTTCTTTGAAAATGATATTATAGAATTAGATGAATTTTTGTCACCTCTTTTGTGTAGTAGTAGTTTTATTACATTTATTTTTTAAGTGCTCCACTTTTAAAAGTATAGCTTTTGTTTGATCTACTTATTATTATGGTTATTATTATTATTATTATTACAACTCCTACCGCCACCACCAGCAGCAACATTGCCACCACCAGTCTACTATTGCTATTACTGCTATTATTAATACTATTATTTGTTTTTGTTGTTATTATTATTGTTATTGTTATTATCTTTGTTCTTATAGTTATTATTGTTGTTATTGTTATTGTTATTCTTCTTTTTATTGTTATTATTATTTATAGTTATTATTGTTATTATTTGTATTGTTGTTATTGTTATTGTTATTCTTCTTCTTATTGTTATTATTATTAATTTTTGTCGTCGTTCTCGTCGTCCTCATCATTATTATTATTATAAAGTTGAAAGATATAATTGCCCTTTGTCTAGACAAATTATTTTACAAAAATCTAGAACAATTGAGAAATATATTAAATTTTATAAACAAAGTATGAAAAATCTAATATAATTAATAAAAATCTTAAACATAAAATTAAGAGGAAAAAAAATCAAGCTTCTGGTCTTACAGCCTTTCACCAGGCCACCATAGCCCTAATGTAAACGAAATTGCTTGAAAAATTCCTAAATCTATTCGTGTTAGAAGATATTCAATGTAGATTTTGTACAACTTTTAGTTAATGGATTTTCCTTTTCATTAAGAAAAAGTCATAGTATCACATCTACAACGAAAATATACTTTTTTAACTACGGCAAAAAGCAAGAATATAAGAGCACCTGCAATGCAAGGCTTGTGAATCAAAAATTTGGATCACGGTCTAAAAAACACCATGCATCAGTGATCAATTTCGCCCGCTCCACAGTCCAGTTCACGGTCGTGATCTGGCCCCCAACACATTTTCTGTTTTTTTTTTTTTTTTTGGCCAATAAGCACTTAAAAGTCTAAAACCTAATAATATGTTAGTGGTGGGGTTTATAACATATTGTTTTATTTGGTGATCCAAATTAGTGATCCATATAATGTAGAGAAGAGAAAAAAGGTTGGTTTGTGGGATGATGTGATGGTGTGGGCCCCCACTTGTGATCCAAAATTATGGATCACTATTGTATATGCTCTAATATTCTGGGTGGGTGGACGCTGATGTGTTTGCTCAGCTAACTAGCATTGTAGGTTTTCAGCTCCTCAACACAACCATTTTGAGTATGTTTACTTATTCGATTTAGAAACTCTTATGACCTAAATTTATATTGGAGAGAGCTAATCAGATTTAGAGAACATTTTTATGGGTTCTGGGTGTGAAAACATGGAGATATCTTTGGTTTCTTGGGATACACTATCTTCCTAAGAAGGAAGGGGGGGTAGGGGTGAGGAATTCCATTGAATGGAATATTGCTCTCGTTACAAAATTGGAGTAGTATGCGTGTTGTGTTAAATTACCACAAGTGCACGGCGTAGCTGTAGCTAGCAACCGGCAAGTACGGGTCATGTCTACGAGGAACTTACTTTCGACTACCAAAACTAATCCACTAACCCAATCTAGGCCAAATCAAAATATGAGTCTATGACTAAACAAATGAACACAATAGCAACTAAAAATCGAATGAGGGCACAGAATATTAAAGCACTCAGGTTGGAATTAACAGCACGATTATGCTAGCTGAACCAATTACTAACTCCGCCGAACAATCCTAGAGATGCATCATGAGTGAATAGATTGTCAATTAAGCCCATCTTCTCCCTCTCTCAAGAGTCGAAGACTAATCCTAGCACTATAGTCACTTATTTTCATGGGACTAAAGGTCACAGGATTATCACATCTACAATCTCTAATCCCAATCAGAACCTTGATTATTTTCATATCAAAATCCTAACTGTCTACTAATTCGTACTAAGTGAAGGTTTCGTCTTTCAACGCTCCCCTAAACCCAAATAATAATGGATGAATGCCCTCTCAGGATTTCATCGAGCATGTGGCGTGCATAGTAAAAATCATGAACGCAAAAGCAAGGAAAGTAAGGGATTGGAGCTACAATTGATTCAACTAAACATAGTCGGCTTTAATCCCAACCCAAGTTGGGAATTTAGCCACACATCACTTCACAATCAACAACCATAATTTCAATTCTACCAAACAACATTCAATTCACAAAAACCTAGAATAATAATGAAGAGAAGAAAAGGAATCGGGAAAACGAACTTGAATTAATTATTGCTAAAAGGTAGATCCAACTTGATGCCAATGAATTCAATACAAAACAATGGAAATCCAAAGCCAGAATATAAAACCTAAAATCGCCTCTAAAACATCTGTGAAAAGAGAAAACTGAATAATCCTAAAAACACCCGAAGAAAACTTAAGTCGCGCAGTCGAAAAGGTCGGCACGGTCGTGCCCAGAGGCACGGGCCCACCGTGCCAAAACACTGTCGGAGTCACGCGAGCACCGCGCACGTGGCACGGTGTCACCACATGGCACGGCCACACCGTGCCTCCTGGCATGGTCGTGCCACTTGGCTAGTCGGCCTTTGTGCCGTGCTCGCGTGGTACGGTCTGGCTTTCTACCCCGGGATGTCCGTGCTTGATCCGTGGAACGCTACGCGATGCTTAATTGACCTCCTTCGCGACTCTAGAGTCGCCTCTTTGACGCTCTTTTCTACCAAATATTAACTATCTTTCCGTTCCTTCAACAAAGTTCCTGAAATTACAGAAAGACGTCATACGAGCGAAATATATGCGTAAAAGGTCGATTTGACCTTTCTCTGACGTGATCAAGCATGAAAATATAGGGAAAATCGAGTCAAATACGGGCTAAAATATGGTATAAAAATAGGTTTATCAACTCCTCCATGCTTATCTCTTACTTGTCCCTAAGCAAGACTAGCATAAAACGCTAACGAAGGAGAGAAACCTATAGCAGCACTCCTCCTCAGGTAAAAGATGACCGATCAATAAATCCGAATGACTTATGCATTGGAGGTGGCCAAGTCAAAATGTGAGACAGTTAATAAAATACTCTCATTCCACCCACTAATCCCCCTACACTATGCAATACGTCAATCACCGCAATATTGAAGCACATAGTAGGACAAGACATTCCTCAACAAATGGTAAGTAAGCAAGGCTGGCAGAACCTCACTTTAGGAAAAAGTGGAACACTCTTCTCAATGTGTTTAGAATATATAGCAACGGTGCACTCAATACTCTATCCAATCAAGCAAACTACTATAGGCTTGGTAGATTTTTCAATTCTCCACCACTTGATGCAAAATGTAATATGCCAATCATGAGGACTTGCAAGAGGGTTGTAATGAGGCTAAGGGCAGTGGGTGAGAAGTGGAGTACATTTGGGAAGAGTGGAGCTAATAGTCAAGGAACTAGAGAGCAAAAAACACTTCCACAACTCACATTAAATCAATGACTTTGCACCACATTTAAAGTTGGAAAACAAAGCCCACAACAACCTCAAGAGGAAATTTAGCAATCTCATTGTCGTACCCCCATGTGAAACACTTTATTCACAACTTCTCTTTTTTCCCTTGCTTTTCTCTCCTTTTTTTTTTCAACATTTCTTTTCTTTTCTTTTCTTTTTTTTTTTTTTTGGTTGAGAAGCAAAAACAAAGTATATGTGAATGACATGGAATCCATACACTCAAAGCATGATTCCTCCTAAGCAACCACTAATAAAATACCCAACTCAAGCGAAAGTGTTGCTCCACTAGACCTTGACAAGGATATCAGGAGTGTGTATAGGCCAAGTGCATAGTGGGTAGGGTGCAGCAACAAAAACAGGGGCAAGGCACAAAGGGCTAGCAAGGGGATAGTATACATTAATCGGTGACTTTTTGGCTCATGTGGCTAAGTGAAACAAATATACCTCAATCATATTAAGATATGCACATGCTAAATGTGATTTCAAAGAGAACAATGCCAAGTTCTAGAGATCCAATCATGGATGAGTCACACATGAAAGAGAGTATGAGACTATATGTAATGAATAGTCATTAGGCTCAAAATCTTACAGGTAACTCTACCATAGTCCGACAACTTACTCCAAAGTATGTCCCACTTATCAAGGACAGTCAAACCAAACCATATGAATCTCAAGGGCAATATAACATACAACACAGGGCAGAGGAGCTATAGATCGCAATGTTAAAGTACAATTTCATAAGAACTCGCACAATAATAGGCCACACTTTAGCACACAACTCAACCAGATCAATCAATCACCACCCCTTGTGTTCTCTTCATAAGAGGGGTTTTCGCACATATTTATTAAAAAGCAATAAAGCTAACTAAGAAAAGTAATAAAAGATATAAAGGATAATGAGAAGAAGGGTAAGAAGTAGTATTTGGAAAGCTTAGGGACCCCCAACTTGATCACTTCTCCATTTGAGATGCAACATGTATCTTGTATTCTCTAACCTACGTGCTCTATTAAAGGAAAGAAATACAAAGATACCCTAGGGAAACTATATGTCATCCTATCTATATGATGCAAATGCAAGTGATGTCAGTCAACCAACACCCCAAAATCCACCATTCCACCCAAAGAGCGATAAGCTCACCCCTCCATGCTTGAGACTTTCATTGTTCTCAATGAAAAGGTCAGAGAGAAAGCTGAGGGGAAGGTAGAGCCGATGGCGCCTAGGGGGAAAAAAAGGAAAAAAAAAAGGGCGGGAGGGCGGGCAAGAAAAACTTTTTTTTTTTGAAAGTAGGTAAATGCTTGGGTTGCCTCTCAAGAAGCGCTTGTTTAAGGTCCTTAGCTTGACCCTTACCTCCAAATAGTAGACGGTGACGGTGACAGTGTGGGAGGTGGACTGGGGGCGGGGTAAAGATGTGAAGTAGTATCCCTTACCTTCCCAGTGTAAACAGAAGTGGGCCCAAAATGGGTCGGGATGGCCATAGAAAAAGAAGAGGAACTTCCAAGAAATGTGTGGGATTCTCCTTTTTTCTCAAGTACCTCAGCCCCAGAAACAGCATCAAGGGGGGCAATATGGAGAGGGGCCTTAGAAGCCAAAGAGAGGACAGGCACTGGAGGTTGTGTGGGGGGAGGGAAACAGAAATCTACCCTTTCCCCACACAGCTGGAAAGATAGAGTGCCTGCCTGCACGTCGATCAACGCTCCGGCGGTGGCAAGAAATGGCCTCCCCAAGATGAGAGGGACCTGTGAGTTCTCGTCCATGTCTATAACGAAGAAATCGCATGGGATGACAAACTTACCCTCCTGAACTGGAAGATCTTTCAGAATTCCTGCAGGTTGCCTAATGGAGCAATCTGCTAACTGGACGAGTGTGGTGGTGGGTTTCAGGTCGGGAAATTGCAGCTTCTTGCAAAGAGAGAGAGACAGTAAGCTCACGCTAGCCCCCAAATCGCAAAGGGCTCTCTCAATCTGTACATCCCCTATACAGCAAGGGATGGAGAAACTGCCAGGGTCTTACAGCTTAGGTGAGGACGGGCTCAGTAGGATTGTACTGCAACTTCCCCAATAGGCACCACCGGCCCCCTCTCAGGCTCACCTTTCTTGGAAAGGAGAGCTCTCAAAAATTTCAAGTGCACAGGCGCTTCCTTGAGAGCCTCCAGGAAAGGGGTTTCAGCATAGATTCGCTTCAGGGCATCCAGGAATCTTGCAAATTTCGGCTCGTGTTGGAATAGCCTGGCCCATGCTACCCTCTGAGGGTAGGGTACTGGTGGTTGGTAAGCGCGAGCCGGGAGTGGATGGCTAGTCTTTCCGATAGACTTCGGGTTCTCTTCTATCTTCGCTCCTCCCTTTCCTCCAGAATGAGGAACTGTAACTACCTCCTGGAGAACCATCACCAGACTCTCCTCTAATCCCTCTCCTATCGAGGAAATGGCATTGACATGACCGCTGAGGTTAGTCTCGGGTTGGCTGGGGAGATGCCCTTGAGGCCGAGATAGGTGGCTCACCTGTTGAGCGATCTGAGCAATCTGGGCATCCATTGTCTTCTGATGGGTGGCCATGGCGTCGAGTCTGGATGTTAATAGATTGATCGATTTACCAAGACTTTCATTAGTCTTGGTTTGAGTCGCTATGAAGTGCTCTATGAGACTCTCCAGATGTGATGTGGGTTGAGGAGGTGGAGGGGGTGGAGTAGTGTAGGGAGCTCTGTTGTGGAAACCAGGTGGCTGGACAGAACTCTGGGGGTGAGGGCTGGAGTTTTTGTAAGGGGTCTTCCAACCCTAGCCATAGCTAGCAGAGTGGGGGTTATTTTGTGGTGGAGGGTTGAAGCTATGGAATGCGTTGAGGTGTTCAATGCTAGAGGAGCCATTGTAACAGTCAACTGAAGTATGCCCTTACATACCACATGTCTCACAAATAGCACGTACTCCAAGTGGGTTAGGAGTACCCACTCTGTCCAATCTCTGTGCCAGTGCATCCACCTTACTGGCTAGGAGCGTCATAGCATCAACCTCATATCTACCGCTGCTTTTCTTCGGTGCGGCTCGCTCACTTGACCAGTGATAATTGTTGGAAGCCATCTCTTCCAACAAGGCCTTTGCCGCCTCAATTGACTTGCCCATGAGAGCGCCCCCCGCCGCAGCATCTGTTGAGATTTTCACTGACCGCTCCAACCCATTGTAGAATGTTTGGATTAGGAGCCAGTCAGGAACTCCATGATGGGGGTACTGCCGCTGAAGGTCTTTAAACCTCTCCCAGGCCTCGTAGAGGGGCTCTCCTTCCTGCTGGGTGAAGGATGTAATCTCTGTCCTCAGCTTTGCAGTTTTTCCTGGTGGGAAGTATTTGCTGAGGAAGGCCTTGGAGAGAACCTCCCAGGTGGTGAACGAGTTAGGCTCCTCGTTCTACAGCCAATCACTAACTCTGTCCCTCAATAAGAAAGGGAAGAGCTGCAGTCGAATAGCATCGGCGGACACCCCATTGAGTTTGATAGTGTCGCACTTCGCAAGGAATTTGCGAAGGTGTGTGTTGGGGTTATCTGAGGGATATCCGCCGAACTGGTCACGCTCCATGAAACTGATGAGCGCTGGGTTGAGCTCGAAATTATTAGCCTCGATCGCCGGGCTAACAATCGATGAGGTGACGCCAGATGCCTACGGCAGGGCATAGTCCCGTGACACCCTATTGTCTTCCTGGGCCATCACCGCTGCTTCTTTCTTCCTCCTTCTCGCTTCTCCGCTATGTCAGCGTGCGGCTGCTTCTATCTTAGGATCGAGGGGGATAAGGTCTTGATCCCTCTGACTCCTCCTGCGCATATAAAGTAAGCACTGCCAAGGCGTAAACAGTTTCAAGCAGGAATGGGGAATGACTGAAAGTTACGAAAAGAAAAGTAAAAAGCCTAGTCTAGAGTATAATGACCGGTTCTGATATCCAAAGGAATAAGTTCTCCGGCAACGGCGCCAAAAACTTGTTGTGTTAAATTACCGCAAGTACACGGCGTAGCTGTAACTAGCAACCGGCAAGTACGGGTCGTGTTCACGAGGAACTTGCTTTCGACTACTAAAACTAATCAACTAACCCAATCTAGGCCAAATCAAAATATGAGTCTATGACTAAACAAATGAACACAATAGCAACTCAAAATCGAATGAGGAAACAGAATATTAAAGCACTCAGGTTGGAATTAACAGCACGATTATGCTAGCTGAACCAATTACTAACCCCGCCGAACAATCCTAGAGATGCGTCATGAGTGAATAGATTACCAATTAAGCCCATCTCCTCCCTCTCTGAAGGGTCGAAGACTAATCCTAGAACTATAGGCACTTATTTTCATGGGACAAAAGGTAATAGGATTATCACATCTACAATCTCTAATCCCAACCAGAACCTTGATTATTTTCATATCAAAATCCTAATTGTCTACTAATTCGTACTAAGTGAAGGTTTTGTCTTTCAATGCTCCCCTAAACCCAAGTAATAATGGATAAATGCCCTCTCAGGCATTTCATCGAGCATGTGGCGTGCATAGTAGAATTCATGAACGCAAAAGCAAGGAAAGTAAGGGATTGGGTCTACAATTGATTCAACTAAACAAAGTCGGCTTTAATCCCAACCCAAGTTGGGAATTTAGTCACACATCACTTCACAATCAACAACCATAATTTCAATTGTACCAAACAACATTCAATTCACAAAAACCTAGAATAACAGTAAAGAGAAGAGAAGGAATCGGGAAAACGAACTTGAATTAATTATTGCTGAAAGGTAGATCCAACTTCGATGCCAATGAATTCAATACAAAACAATGGAAATCCAAAGCCAGAATATAAAACCTAAAAATCGCCTCTAAAACGTCTGTAAAAAGAGAAAGCTGAATAATCCTAAAAACAGCCCGAGGAAAACTTAAGTCGCGCAGTCGAAAAGGTCGGCACGGTCGTGCCCTGAGGCACGGGCCCACCGTGCCAAAACACTGCCGGAGTCACGCGAGCACCGCGCACATGGCACGGTTGTGCCACTTGGCTAGCCAGCCTTTGTGCCATGCTCGCATGGTACGGTCTGGCTTTCTGCCCTGGGATGTCCATGCTTGATCCGTGGAACTCTACGCGACGCTCAATTGACCTCCTTCGCGACTTTAGATTCGCCTCTTTGACGCTCTTTTCTACCAAATATTAACTAGCTTTCTGTTCCTTCAACAAAATTTCTGAAATTACAAAAAGACGTCATACGAGTGAAATATATGCATAGGAGGTCGATTTGACCTTTCCCTGACGTGATAAAGCATGAAAATGTAGGGAAAATTGAGTCAAATACGGGCTAAAATATGGTATAAAAATAGGTTTATCAATGCGGCTGCAACAGCTGATGGTCTGTGGATTAAGTGTGTTAACTACTATTATTTAACGATGTGTTCTATTGGAGTATGTTGGCCTTGTTAAAGACTGTTGGTACTGGAAAAAAAATGCTCAAAGATAGGGACATCATGGTGAATGGTTTCAATCTAGTCGCAGAGCAATGGAGGCATGCTTAGGATGGTGATTGTTGATTCTGAGAGTCACATAATAATTTTGATGATAATAAATAATGTAGAGAATAATTATATATGGAATAGTCATTTATAGAATATTTAGATTATTTATCAATTTCATATATAACATTCTTATTTGTCTAATTTATCAAATTGGTTACGTGTTTGATTAGTATATGGGCTTAGCAGTTGAATAGTTTAAGTCTTGAACAAAAAACTTTGATTGATTGTTAATCTAAGTGACATGATGGAATATTGAGTTTGTATGGATATTTCTATATAATCTAAGTGAATAATATTAATTGATTCGATTGAATTAAGTTGGCTATTTTAACAAAAATATTTTTGATTGATATTATATGAGAAAGATTTGATTGATTATATTGTGGAGTACTATCTTGAAGATGATATTAAATAAATTAATCTTCAATCTTTCCGTGATCTAATGGTTATCGTATATTTATTTGATATGAACTTAATTTGAATGTTCTTGTAAATATTTTATAAAACCATCCTTGCCATTAGGGCTGGCAAAAATCTATCCGATTCGATTACCCGAATTTGTCTGAGCCGCAAAAAAATGGGTACGGTCACCAAATTTATGTCCGAATTTTAAATTTGGACAACTGATCATGTCCGAATTTAAATCCGGGTCAGGTTCGGATTTGGACATTCGGGTTCGGGTTGTTCGGATTTTTGAACCATTTCGGGTTCGGACAAATTTGGACAATCGGACAACCGGGTTCAGACATCGGACAACTACGTTTATATGTAATTTTAGTCCAACTTCTTTAGAAAATTTTTAAAAAACAAATTTGGACAAACGGGTTCGGACATTAAAAAATCGGGTTCGGGTTCGGTCACACAAAATTTCGGTCAGAATGTCCTAAAATCATATCACAAATTCGGATATTCAGACAATCGGGTCCGGACATCGGACATTCGGGTCCGGGTCCGGGTCTGATCAAAGTGTCCGATTTATAATCCGAACAGGGTCCGGCTATGAAGTTTTTGTCTGAATGTTTGATTTGTCCGGACCCGAATTGACCCGTACTCGAATTTTTGCCAGCCCTACTTGCCATGCTTAAAATATGTGATTTGATATTTTGTTAGAAAAATGAAATCGTATGAAGTTGACTTAATTGAAAGATAAAATTATGTTGATTGTGCTGGAGAAATAGGATCACGTGGGAATCATTTGTTAAAGGTTTAAGATGTTTGAGTTATCCTTGATATGATATTATAATGCAAAGCAATATTAAATATATCAAAGGATGAAGACATTCTACCCACAAATCAAATCCATTATTATTTTATTTGATTTCATGCATTTGAAATGCTAGCAAATGATATCTAAATAACAACAGCAGAAGAAAGATTTGGTTGTAGCAGAATGCCATCATTTGTCTTGGTTAATTTGATTGAGAATCAAATTAGATCTGCAAAGAGGATTTCAAGGGCCTGAAGTGAGATTTCAGAATATTTTGATTAGAAATTTCTTTTCTGAGCTGAATGAGGCAACAACCACTTAGCTTATAAATAGAGGCTGCAAGAGCAAGTGAAGAATAATCAATCAAGTGATCAAAGCACTAAGGTTATACAGTGGGCTATTATTTTAAATATTATTTTTAGATGAAAAATTCAGTTGTGAAAAAGTATTCTTTATTAAGGAGTGAACTTAGGAGTTGTGAGGTCAACTCTCCCAAGCTTAAATCAAGAGGTTGATTTCAGAGTTGGGATCTCAAGAATGGGAAAGTTCTAAAATCTTGTATGAGAGTTCATCCTAATAAGAGAAGTAGAGAGTTGAATCATAGAGTTGGATAACTCTAGGCTGTGACTTAAGCCTGATTGAGGACCAACCTCATTAAAATATCGTTGTGCATTGTCCTCCTTAAATTTCTATTTTTAATTTGTGAATTTAACTTAATTTTTGCAATCACCCTATTCACCCTCTTCAGGGTAATCTGAGCATTCAATTGGTATCAGAGCCGGTCCCACATTTTATTTGACGTAATAGTCAAGTGGGTAACGTTTCATGTCCTTCTTAGGAATGTAAATATTGAGAGTCGATGTACTATTAGAGCCATTTATTTGAAAGAACTAATTTTTCTTATTGGAAAAATGCTATTTAGATATTTATTGAATCTACACATATGAAGCTGTGGGAGATTGTGAATAATGAACCCTATATCATTCCCAAGATTAAAAATAAAAAGGGAGAAGAAGTTGAAAAACCAAAATATCAATATACTAGTGCTATTTAGAATAAACTTGCCAAAAATTCAAGACCTAAAGATATTCTTTATTGTGGTTTAGATGCTAACGAATATAATTGAATCTTTGCTTGTGATATAACTAAGAAAATTTGGAACAAATTGATAATAACCTATGAAGGCACAAGCCAAGTCTGAGAAACGAGAATGAACATGTACGCACACCAGTACGAACTGTTCAAAATGTAGTTAGATGAATCGATCAATGACATGTTCACTCGATTTACTGACATCACCAACAACTTGAAGTCTCTTACAAGACCCACTCTAACAAAGAAATGGTGAGAAAGATCTTTCAGTGTCTTCTAAAGAACAAGTGGGGACCAAAGGCTACTGTAATCAAGGAAGCACAAATCTCAAGAAGCCGGAACTAGATGATCATTTAGGAAAGCTCTTGACACATGGGATCCTTTTCAAAGATTACAAAGGAGAAAACTCCAAGAAAGGCATAGCTCTAAAAGTCACAAAGGAAGATTGCACTTCACATGAGGAAGAACCCAATGACAATGATGAAGAAGCATTTTTCTTGATTGCACGAGGCCTTAATAAAATGAGGCTGAAGAAAAAGTTCAATAAGAGAGGATTCAACCAATGAGGATCTAAATTAAAAAGAAATGAAAAATCCTCAAAAGGTAAGTTATCTAATAAAGACAATATTAACGTCACTTCTTGTTATGGATGTGGTATGCCAAGACACATATAGAAGGACTGCCCACTAATTCAAAAGGTAGGAGAAAAATGAAAATTTAAAAAGAAAGATAACAAGTAAGAAATGATGTTGCTTGGATGATAGCAAAATAAGCAGCGGTGAAAGTGATGAAGAGCACGCAGCCAACATTTGTCTCACAACCAAAGAAGTACAAGACGATGAAAGATCTGATTATGAAAGCACGGATGAGGTGGACATCTCAACTCTTTATGAATGTTCTAGAGAAGAGTTAATTGATGCCTTAGCTAATTTTGCTAAATTAGAACAAAAATATTTATCCAAATATAAAGACCTTAAAAAAATGTTCAAGAATTAACTCAAAGGAATTTATCTTTGGAAAATTAAACGATGATCTACATGATAAAGTTAAGACCCTTGAAGACAAAAATGTGAAATTACAAACTAAATGTGATGATAATCAACAAATAATTTAAAAATTCAGACAAGGACAAAAAAATTTGGAGAAGTTGCTTTGTACTCGAAAAACATCTTTTAACAAGGAAGGAATTGGACATAATTACTCTAGCCCAAAAAAAAAAAAACTATGAGAATTTCTTTGTTAAGCATGTTTTGCACAAAAAGGATGTTAGAACTTGTAATTAATGTTATAAGATTAGTCAGATTGCATACACATGTCCACTTAGAAAACTATCTTCGAAGATTATTTAGATTTGGATTCTAAAGGGAACAAGACCACCTACTACGGCAGACACTAATGGACCCAAATTTTTTGAAAGTGTTTTCAAAAATGTTTAAGTTTATTTTGTAGGAGATACTTGACACCTAAATAAAGAAAATTCTCAATTCAAGATTTGGTGTTTGAGAAATTATTGAAGTCCGATTGTTGGTAACATTTTATCTTTGAAAATTGAGACAATTAATTCCCCTTGCAATTCATTAATGAGTGTTATATCAAGGAGGAGAAAGAGATCAACAATCACACACATATATATATTGTTCTATGTATGCTTTGTATGTCTGATTACTTTTGATTTGTCTTCTTGACTTGGACATTAAAAACTAGCCATTAATTAAGTTGAGAGAACTATGATTCATTTAAATTTTCTTATGGTAGCAAGTTTTAATAAACTGCTTATATAATAGTTAGTGTCGGCATATTTAAAATAATAAAAAAATTATATGATATCCATTTGAGACATGATTCATTGAATGCTACTTGATATCAAGTGAAACTGTGAGTCCTGCACTATTTCAAAGCGTACATGAATGCATGGATTTCCTACTTTATTTTTTATGTTGGATTGAACCACATGATATTATTTTTTTTGTGATGTGGATTATCAATTAGCATCATACTTGACTTTGTTGTATTCTGGACATAAATTTCTGAACGTGGTTATACGTCATTTTTTTCTTAGAAATTGAAAATTTGAATCCTAGAGTTAGTTAACTCTAATCGGGGACCTAAAGCTTAGTTGAGGCCAACCTTATTATAATATCGTTGTGTATTGTCTCTCTTAAATTTTTGATTTAATTTGTGCATTTAATTTAATTTTTGCAATCACTTTATTCACTTCCCCTCTAGCGTGATCTAAACCTTGAATGCTTATAATGTTGCCTCTAGTTACAATTAGATTAGAGACATAGACGAGCTAGTGAACTGGTACAAACTGATTTAACACAAAGGAAGGATGCCCGAATGTGCTTTTGTAGCATGATTGGTGTTGCAGCAGAGATTGCTTACAAGGATAAGACTCTTGGAATTTGGTATCCTATCTGATCAGGTGTATATGTTTGCTTTGTCAAGATGATAATAAGAGCCATGCTCCTTTATATATTCTTTACATGTGCATCTATTGACGCAATATATAATGAGCTAATAGTAGATACGATGCCATTTTCAACCAAGGGCAGAGACATAGGGTGAATGGCGACTAGAATTGAATTAGTGGAAGCAAGCAGAACGTAGAGTTTTTTTGGCATTGAATATGAATTATGTACCTTGAAGAGCTTTTCAGGGGGCAGAAAGAGATGTTTTTATTGCAGTTAAGGAATGTGGGAGAATTCTCTTGAGTAGGTTGAGGGGCATGTAATCTCAGCCTAGCAGCTCTTGAAGTATGCCCCAGATATTGATTTACAGTTTGGTATTTGAGAATGAAATGCACAGCCTATATTTTTTTATCCAAAAAAAGCAAGAATTATAAATCTTAATGTATTATAATTAAGAAGGAAAATACTCAATAAAAGGCTCACGACATTAGATTTTAGATATATCAAGAGACATGCAATTGGATTCCAAATGAGATTTGGGCCCTGTTTGGCAAACAGTTGTTAGCTGTTTGCATTAGCCATTTGTTGTTAGCTGTTGTATCAGCTGTTTCTATTAGTTGAATGTATTACTGGTTTATAAAAAAGGGTTTAGTGAAATTGGCTGTTTATGTAAACATTGTTTGATAAAAATACTTTTCTACCCTTAACTTTATTTTATTGTTTATATACAAATGATTTCTATTCTTTAGTATTCAATTTTCTTCTCAATATTTATGGATTAAAATTTAAGTAATATGTACAATAACATTCATTCATAAAGTTTTATTTGTTAATTATACTTATGTTTATCTAATCTTCTTTTTAATAATACGAAGTAAAATTTATACAGTATCTACTGCCCATAATATTGTTCGCTGGGCAGATTATTGGTTTTCCTCTCGAAACCTGAAGCCGTGGCGAAAGTGAAGAGAGGACGACTGTGAAGGCACCGCACACCTCTGAACGGTGCAAACTCACAGCAAACTCATGGAAGCCAACAGTCTCCATGGAATTCACTAGGTATGACTGAGGAAAGGGCCAGCATATAGATCCCAGAAGTAGCAATTGGAATGAATTTGAATGTGGAACTTCGGGGAAATAGAGCATATGTGCAACGATTGCTAGTTACTATTTCGACAATTTGGGAGAATTTTGACATTTCTAAGATTCGAAATGCTGGGCATAAATTCGAATTTGTATAGCCTCAGACTGAAGGAACAATGCCTTATACGAGAATCGTATCTGGTGACATAGACCCTGAGGTGAAATATTGAGAATCGGCAGTGGCATGCTTTATGCTAGGGGTCTCCCCACCATTATCGGTACTCACTAGTTTTATTAAGAGAATTTGGCATGATTTCCTAATTGATAGGATTATAATGTTCAAGAACGGTGTTGCGCTTGTCCGATTTGATTATGTGGAAACTAGGGATAAGGTCTTATTACAAGGTGATATCACTTTGATAAAAAACCTTTCATAGTGAAACCACGACATAAAGATTTTCAGAAGGATAAAATTGAGTAGGTACTAATTTGGGTTCAATTACCTGATCTGGATCTTAAATATTGGAGTGCATCAGCTCTAAGTAAACTAGCTAGCCTGTTGGGTACTCCAATTATGGTACACAAGAACACTAAGAAGAAGTACAGGGTGCATTGTGCAAGGCTTTTTTAATTGAGGTGAAGATCCAGCACCATGTCCCAAAACACATCTATTTTGAGAATGAGCACAGGATATTAATGCAACAGGAAGTGTTATTTGAATGGGAGCCAGTACTTTGTGGGAAATGTAAGAGGTATGGACATGAAACAACCAACTGCACGAAGGGGAGTCACTGGGAGTGGAGACCCAAAGTCACCTCCCACCCAGAACCAGACGGAGGAATGATAAGGAGCCAGTAGAGAGTAGGGATGAGGAATGGGTGATAATACCACAACATGGGAATAAGCCACCTGTTGCTAACGAAGGTGTTCAGACCCCTACTTGTAATTCCTTTGATGTGCTAGCTAAAAATAAGTGGAAAAACAACCTGAGAAAGGGAAACAGCTGAATGAAGTGAATCTGGATAATGTAGAACAATGCACATGCAGACCATATGGATAATATTATAAGCTGGAATGTTACGGGTTTGAATGGCCCTAATAAGCAAAAGGGAGTTAAGACCTTTTGCACATGGAATAAAGCTGGTTTGGTTTGTATGATGGAGATCAAGGTTAAGAGACATAATTTCACAAAGGTATCCAATCATTTTCGCGAGTGGGAGCTTCTTGTGAACTATGTAGCACATAATAGAGGGAGAGTGTGGATAATGTGGATGCAAATGAATTTCAGGTGTAGATTATGGACTCCACGATGCAAGCAATGCACTGGGAGGTAGAGCACGTTTTCACTAATAGATAGTGTATCCTCACGACTGTTTATGGTTCTAATGAAGCAGAAGAACGTCATACATTATGGTAGTTTCTGATTAGCAAATTCAATACCAATTTGCCATGGCTTGTAGCAGGGGATTTTAATCACCTACTGCATATAGATGACAGATTAGGAGGTGTTCCAATAACATTAGAAGACATTGAAGATTTCCATATGTGTACACAACGTGCGGGTATGTAGGATATTGCATGGAGGGGTTGTCGACATACACAGACAACAAGCAAGAGTTTGGACAACGCATTTCTCCAGGATTGATAGAATTATGGCAGACTCCCAATGGATAACAGAGCTTCCAAACTCAGAGGTCATCTTCCTCCCGAATGATATTTCAGACTGTTACCCTTGACTGTTGAAATTTTTTAAGATGAAGGAGCAAAGGTAACAAGTCATTTAGGCT
Source organism: Carnegiea gigantea (assembly GCA_029747015.1). Lineage (NCBI taxonomy): Eukaryota > Viridiplantae > Streptophyta > Magnoliopsida > Caryophyllales > Cactaceae > Carnegiea > Carnegiea gigantea. The sequence goes on from JAKOGI010000154.1 coordinate 490,785, forward strand.
TTTTGACATGTGGATCACTAACCCCCAATTTCTTAAGATTGTAAGGGATATTTGTAACCATCCAATACAAGGGACTATTGTGTTCATCATCTTAAAAAAGTTGGAAAATGTTGTAATATCCTTTACGGAAGCTTAACACAAAGGTATTAGAAGACATACAAATCTAGTATGCTACTACTAAAAATGAGTTAAATAGCATCATTGTAAAATCCAGCAACAACCCCAAAATGAACAACTATATAAGGAGGAGAAAGCAGCATGGGAAAAGGTTCATATCTAGAGATAGAGGCGGAATGGTTGAACCTTGACGATACAAATGGGAGATACTTCTATGAAAAGCTAAAACAGAGACACCATCTCAATCATATTGCTTCATATCAAATGGAAGATGGCCAGTTGACATGGGAGTATGAGAAGGTTGTAGAGCACTTTGTAAACCATTATGAGGAGCTCTTAGGATCACCTGCGGCTGTTTAAGACATCATAAATGATCAAATTATTGCAATGCGACCATGCCTTTGAATATCACAATAGGTAAGTTTTATGCAGCCCTTTACAAAGAAGGATGTCAAAAGAGCCCTTTTCTATATTCCATCACACAATAGTCCACGACCTGATGGATTCAACAGCGGGTTTTCTAGAAGCTGCTAGGCAATTGTAGCTAAGGATGTATACCAAGCGGTGTTGGGTTTGCTTCAAATAGGCAAATTACTTAGAAAATGGAATGGTATGAGAATTTCTTTGATACCTAAAGTAAGAGCCAAGCTACAGCTGCTAACTACAGAGCAATAGCTTGTTGTAATACACTACATAAGTGCATTTCATAACTGCTATGTAACAGACTCAGATTAGCCTTACCTCATCCACTAAATGACAATCAGTCAGCCTTCATTGAGGGGCGACTAATTGGCCATAATATCATGATTTGTCAAGATCTTATGACTCTACCAAAGGAAAAAGATCTCTCCGCGATGCCTACTCAAGATTGACCTCAAAAAAGCGTATGACTCCATATCCTGGGGGTTCATAGATCAGCTACTAATGAAGCTGAAATTTCCAGATCTATTCCGAAAATGGATTATCACAATGATATCTGCTTATCAACTATGTACTGTTTTCATTGAATACGTATTAGACCTCGTTGTTCTTCCTGCCAAAAGGAGTGATCAGGAGCATTAAAGCTATATGCAGGAATTTCTTATGGGGGAAAAAGCTGAATATATGAAAGAACCACTAGTAGCATAGGACTTTGTATGCAAACATAAAAGAACAGGTGGATTAGGGATAATAATTGTAAAGTTTGGAACTATGCAGCAGTAGCAAAGCACCTATGGTACATTGCAAATGGGAAAATATGCCTATGGGTAAAATGGGTGCATGGATTATATGTAAGGAACCAAAGCATATGGAACATTACAGTCAAGGAGAATGCCTCATGGTGTTGGAGGAAAATTCTTGAAGTGCAAGGGAGGGTACCCTTAGGTTATTCCTAGAATCAATGACAAGTCTTTAAATCAGGTACATACACGATATCATCAGGATATAATTGGCTAATGGGGCTGATGGTTACTGACCCTCTTGCTAGAATTGTATGGAGCAGATTTAATGTCCCAAGGCATGCTTTTTGCTTTTGGAGACTAGCCCTGAAGAGGCTATCGACAAAGGATAGGCTGGCAATGATGAGGATTAGTATGAGAAGTAAAGATTGTGAGCTATGTTTCTACCATGAGGAAACCTGCCAGCATATTTTCTTTGAGTCCACATTCAGTTAGCGTGTGCTACAAAATGTGTTCAGCCAGTTTGGATTTCATACTGGCCTCTGCAAGGTGGAAGACAACTTAGTAGCACCAGCCTACTGTAAGATGAAGAAAACCCACAAACAGGTGTTATATGTTTGCATAACTACAATAGTGTACTGCTTATGGACAGAGAGGAAACTAAAGTACACTTGAAAGGACAAGTCACTCCACATCTGATTACCGACCAATGTACATCTTTGATTAAGCAAAGACTAAGGTTGTTGAGGCGGATATGAAAAAAAAAAAAAAAAAAAAAAGAGTATAGGATCTTCTTATGCAGGTAAGTTCCTAAATGACTGAATACTCTCCGTTAAGGAGCTTGTAAATGAGATTACTTTTACATGTGGTAATGAAATGACTTAACTTCTTACCCAAAAAAAATATTGTTTGCTTTTTATTTGGACATAGAATTTGTTTATTATTAGTCCGTTTTTATTTTTCAAAATGAGGTGAAATTTGAATGATATTTAAAATATTTATTATGCAAAATTTATTGACATAAATGATTTAACATTTTCATTGAAAATGACAATTAATGTAATTTAGGTCAATCTTTGGGCATTATGGTCATTTGGAAACCAAAATCCAAATAGTCATTTGAAAAAGTTACTTAGTTTAGCTTTTTGAGAAATGGCTTTTTGAGACCAAAAAACCATTCCAAACAACCATTGATTAAATACCTAAAATAATTGTTTGACTTAATCAAATAGCAAAATGCTTTCAAACAACCAATTTTGACTAAAAAGCTATCCAAACAGCCAACAACCAAACACCCTCTTGGCCCCCCTCCTCCGTCGAGAAAAAAAGAAATACATCCTTTACTTTCTTAGAATTAAAGGGGGTTGCCTGTTGTAGAGGCCTAAAAATAACATCTCATTTTTAACTGCCTAATAACAAAGATCACACCCCAACTTATGTGCTTGGGGGCCAAGTAATTTAAGTTCAAAAGGCTAATAGTGCCCAAAAATCCCAAATAGGCCCACATTGATAATGTTCGGTGTCCAGTTGAGATCCACTCTAAGGAAAATTATTGAGTTATGACATAATATGTGGGCTTGCACTGAAAATGACACATGCTCACTATTTTGCTGATATCATGTCCTCCACTTCTCTGAAGATTATAAAATTAATTTATTAGAAACTAGACTCAATGAGCTTTTAAGGAAAAAAAGAATCACTTGAAACGGAGGTCGGACGTGAAAGTTATGGTAAGCACAACTTGGGCTGTCTTCAACCTAGCCCAAGAACCCAAGCGGGCTCCTGCTTCCAAGAACCGGGTCGGGCTTTCTAGGTGGAAACCCGACCGGGCTCCCTCTCTTTAAGCCCTTTAATTAATTGGAATTCTAGTCTAATTAATTTATTGCGACTAATTAATCAGAATACTAGCTGAATTAGTGTACTTGTTAACCTTATTGGGACTAGGATTAGGTCTTCTATTTCTAAATCAATTCAGACTACCCCCTCAACCACTATAAATAGGAGACTACCCTTAGAGGTTAGGGGAATGCATCAATTGGCTTGAATCAAGGGCATGAATTAGGTATTAGTCAGAGGCATCAAATTAGAGAGACATCAAAACACATCAAAATATTAGAGAGAGGAAAGCATCAAAATTTAGGCAAGAAACACTCAACACATTGGGGATAGAGAATCGGGTTAACCATTAAAAAGACGTCACTCTGTTGGGTTCCCACGTAAATCAGGTGGGTTATCCCGAGGGCAAAAATCTATCTTTCCCTCCTCTTCTACTCTATTCCTCTTTTATGATTTTTGATGCTAAATTACCAAAGATGTAACCTTTAGCTAGTTCCATGGTTACATAAATGGTTCTAATTGGTTGCATTCATCTATATAACACCCCGACTCCTTCTCGAGTCACGGACAGTTATCAGAAATAGCTTTAAGGATCGTTGACTAGCTCTATAAATCACTACAAATCGTTCCGACATGCTTCGTCCTCGCTCACGCACGCTGCCTGAGAAACTTCCCAGGAGGTTACCCATTCTAAGATTGCTCCCCAACAAGCACGCTTTACTGTGAAGTTCTTAAGAGTGGGCTTCCCGAAAAGAAAGGTGCACCTTTGGTGATATAAGTAGTCACTTTGATCCTTTTAAACTATACTCGGGGTGTTACAACCACCCCCACTTGAAGGGCACTCTTCGTTGTGCTTTATTAACCGATCAACTTACGAGTCCTCTTGACTGGCAGTCTACACCCAGTATCTTTACCCCGCTAGGTGATTACCCATGGGCTCTCCATTCATTGACGCAGCTCACAGTCGTGGGTTGGCTCTAATACCATCTGTAAAGCCTCGACTCCCTCTTGGATCACGGACAGTAACCAGAAACGACTTCAAGGATTGTTGACTGGTCCCACAAATCTTTCCAGCATGCTTCATTCTCGCTCATATGCTGCCTCAGAAACTTCTCAGAACGTCATCCATCCCAAGATTGCTCCCCAATAAGCACGCTTAATTGTGAAATTCTTAAGAGTGGGCTTCTCGAAAATAAAGGTACACCTTTGGTGATATAAGATTGTAACACCCCGAGTGTGGCTTAAAATTATCGAAGTGATTATTTATACCACCAAAGGTGTACCTTTCTTTTCAGGAAGTCCACTTTTAAGAACTTCATAGTTAAGTGTGCTTGTTGGGGAGCAATCTGGGATGGATGACCTTCTAGGAAGTTTCTCAGGCAGCATGTGAGCGAGAACAAAGCAAGCTAGAAAGATTTGTAGTGATTTGTGGGTCCAGTCAACGATCCTTGAAACTGTTTCTGGTAACTGTCCGCGACCCAGGAGGGGATTGGAGCGTTACAATCTATGTTAGTATGATTCAGTTTTAATTTCTTGTATTGATTGTTAGAGGCCGTCAGTGGTGACAGACGGCAATGGGGTGCACTCCATCACTTCACTGTACCTGTGGCCTGAACTAAAACCTCGATTCCAGACCAAGGAGTCAGGATAGGTCTCCAAACTAGGGATTGTTTGGGACCTTTTCAAAATCCTTTTAAAGCATCTTCAATTTGTCTATTCGATGCCCCTATCGGTAGTATCTACTTCGAAAGGTGTGATGGTTTGTAAGTTTTCCTAAAAACTCACAAGTGACTCTATTCAACTGAAGACTAATTCTTTGGTGTTTAATTTGACATATGTTCATGCCCTATCTAAAGGAAAACATATTAGGATCTAGGTAGTAGAATCTGCCTAGACCAAAATCAAGGTACCTGATATGACCCAGCAACTCGCCCAGAATTCTGGATTAGGCCTGCACCGGGATTCTGGGCCAGTTAAGAAGATTGCTAGGGCCAAGTCTAGGAGAGATAGACCAGGTCCTACTCAGGGAACTCGACTGTGTTCTCTGGCCAGGCCCAAGCCTATTCTCCCGTGAACCTATAGCCCATTTTTACCTAGTTTGCAATAAAAATAAAAGTAAACAAACCAAATAAATATGTAATTTCTAGAAAAAACATAAAAGTGCCCAACACACATGTTCTAAGCCATTCGTGAGGGATCGCACCCTCGGAAAGATGGATCCTTATAGTGGCGACTTTACTGGTGGCGTTTTTTAAGAGGGTGAGATTCAAAATTCAATATGAGAAATTATCTCGATTATACTTGCATCAGGCATACTTGCATTATAAGGCACTGTGTGTGGAGGATCAACAACTTCTCTGGGCGAAACCCTAATTTTATCCCTTGAGAAAGCGGTTGGTCGCTCGGTGGGTCCATTTTAGACTTCCAATTGGGTAGATAGTTGCTTCACCCACTCAAGACATACTTTACCGGTGTATACGACTCGGGGAAGCACCCAAACCGTTTCAATCATACCACGCATCCCATGGGTGGTGTATGAAGTCCTGGGTTGTGAGAAGACTGTTTAAAGCCTAACTCAAAACCTCTGTTAGAACTCTTGCCTAGGTTGGAACTCATGCATATGACTTGAAATGCAATGTGACTTTGTGTGATTTAACTTTTTCTTAACTCAAAGGACTATGCATTGGTACTGTGAGTCCTAGGAGAGCCCAGACTAGAAAAAGACTAAGTCTAGGAATTGGATTAGGAACCAAGATGGTTTTGGGCCAATTGAGTCCTAATAGGACTCTTGATCTAGAATCTAAAGAGGATTCTGAATTTGGCTTAAGGTACCAGTTTTGGACAAAAAAGGAGTCTAGGAATTGGGGTAGGAACCAAAATGATTTCTAGGCTAATTGAGTCCTAACAAGACTCTTGATGCAGAATCTGAAAAAGGTTCTAATCCAATAAAGAAGTATTAGGTCTAGTCACCAAAACAAAAAAAAAAATCCCAGTTGGGATTATCAAAAATAAAACCACAAGAAAAAGAGAAAATTGGTAGTCTTTGTCTGGGCCTAAAGAGGAGACTATGTCAGGCCCAGAACTCAGCCGCGACTCCTTAGGGTCTAACTAGCAGGGTTCATCAGTTTGCATGCATAGAGTCCAATAGTGAGTTATAATAAAAAAAAGGCAAGTTTGGGTCTGCTTAGAACCCGGCCAGGATCCAATTAGCTTAGGTCTTCTATCCCTTTAGAGTCTACATTCATAAGCATGAACTGAAATTCTAGGCTTTCATTGTTAGTGTTTGGTCCATAAATCAGCATAGTTCATTTAGGATCTTAGCACATCAGTTGTAGGATACTTGAGGTCAAAGAGTCATGCATCTTTAGGCCTTATCACACATAGTCTATGAGTCAATCTAGGCCTAAGGTGCATAATATGGCCCATTAGACCTTTAGAACACTTGTCCAGTTTAGGTTGTATCCAGTCTTACATCATATTCATAATGCATAAGTCCAAGTAACACATGGATATCTTACCGATGCATAAGTTCATGGTTCATTGGTTCATGCATCATATTACCTAGATCTAGGATCCCTATGTGAGTCCACTTACACGCTCTCAGGTGCCAAAACTAGCCTATTTTAGACAAACTAAACTGCAATCATACTTAGGTCAATATAGGCCTATGGACTTGAGTCCAACTTAGGCTCATAAGACGGCTCTGTAAGCCCAACTTAGGACTTAATCCAAGATAAAACCCGATTTCAGCCTAAAACCCCAAACTAAACCTTCAAGCCCATCAAAACATTGTCTCTTTCTCTTCTAATTGCAAGTCGCTAACCATTTCTTTAGCCCATATCTAGCATAATTGACCACTCATAGTATTCCACCTCTCTAAATTGTCACCTTATCACTCAGGATAGGGAAGACCAAGAAGGTACACTAGCGAAGTTCACAAACCATGAGACTTCTATCTCAAGAAGAGTCTAGGTGAACTCCACCAGTTGGGTCAAAGTCAAAATCCAAGTGAAAGTCCAATACTCCACCAATCCCAACGGCAGAAGGTAACAAACTAACTCAACTCATGAAGATAATAGAAAAAATGCAAACCACACTAGATGAGGGTGAGAATAAGATTGCACTAATGGCCACGACAGTCCAAACCCTTATCAGAGAAACATCCACCAAAGCCCCTAAGATTTGTAAGGGCAAGTATTCCAATAGGGATAAGAAGAACAATAGCTCCACAAGCAAAGAAGTGCATGCTCTATGTTGCAACTGCAAGTACACCCCCATTGACACCATATATACTTAAATATTAAAATGTTTGCTCTCTAAAGGTATGATTAACCTTCCCCCAGTCAGACCAGAGATAAAAAGCACATGGAATCATAGCAATTGGGACCCGAACAAGTACTATAAATATCAGTAAGCAAGGGGTCATGATACCAAGGACTTTCGACCCTTCAAGAATGAGTTAGAAGGCATGTTCAAATTAGGAGAGCTTTCTCTATCTGAAGCTGCTCAGAACATCCAACAATGATAGCAATCTACTTAAATTCGCATGATAGGCATTTTAGCTATTCCAGACCGTCAAAGTGAAAAGTGGGACTCGTTTATAGTTGAATCTAAGACTAGAAACCTCCACACAAGAGGCCTTGAGTTCTATTGAATTTAGAAGGTGTGATGTGTCCTAAACCCATAATCATGTGTTGAGTCTTAGAGTCATTCACTTTCTTTTCCATCGTAAATCCAAGTCTGATGTAACCTTGATTTATTAATAAAATCATTAGTTCTTTTACATATTCTCATATTCTTTTTGTTGGAATGCTTATGTCCTATGATGAATCTAGGGTGAAAAAAAAAGAAAGGAAAAGAGGGGCTAGCTTGAAAACCTGACAAAGTGAGCTAGGCAAAAGGGAGGGATAGAAATAAAAAAGGAACTAGGGGTTTCAATTCATCATCTAAAACGGGAAAAAAATCAGAATTTTTTTCCAATAAGTCATGCAGCTTTAAGGACATTCTAATGATAGGAGGCATACTTTCATAGCCTGAATTAATACCTTTGTCAAACCTAATAAATTTCCACTTAGAACCTTTTTGAGTCTTCAGATAAGCTTGTTTTTTCATAAATACATTTGACCTAACTAGGGAGTGGGAGTGTGTCTAGCGTCAATTTCAAAATCAGCAACAGAAAAAAAGAGAGAGAGAGAGAGAGAGAGAGAGAGAGTTCGGACCAAATGGTCCCGTAAAAAAAAGAGAGAGAGAGAGAGAGAGAAGAGACAAAAAAAAAGAGAAGAGTTTAAAAATAAGAAGAATAGAGAGGAAAACTTGTTGATTCAAGCTAAACTTCATTGTCCATATACACTTAGAGATTTCATAAGGGTTGTTCGACCCTTCAAGTTGATTTCCTTCCTTTGACACCCTAACCTAGAAGCCTACCTTAAAAAGTCCTCCCGGAGGCCTTCATCCTTAAGTTGTATGTTTTTACTATTGAACTACGACTGGTCTGATTCCACATTAAATATGTAGGTAGCCTCTCTGAGGCCAGACCATAAAGATTCTTTTCTATAAATAAACATCTCAATTGAATCCCTTAATCTTAGAAGGGGGGGGGAGAGAGAGAGAGAGAGAGAGAGAGAGATTAAAGAGCAGGCGGCTTGAAAAGCTAAAAAGGCGGACTAGGCAACAGGAGAGTGAAAATAAAACCTTCGCTTTTTGAGGACAAAGAAGCAATTCATTAACTACTCCTATCGAATCAAACTTGGACAAACATTCACCCACTTTACCATCTCCCCTCAATCATCATAGCCTTTAACCTCGCCTCCTTTTCAAAATTAAGGACTCTTGGTCTCAAACAATGACTATAAATTCAAGAGTGAATACTCATTCCATATTCTTAGCCTTTCCAAACGTGCACTCACCCATTATGCAAAAAGGGAGGCTCTCCAACATTTCCCTAGATAGTTAGGGTTCTCTTCAAGGCAAGCATTTCCTGACAAGGAGATAACCATATTTTTTGCACTAAACTAGTGGCTACTTTAGGCCGCACCAACAAAAGCATCTTCCCAACATTGGAAGGATCACATTTACTCTACGAGATTGGGGGCTACTGCAACTGAAACTAGCAAAAGCATCTTTGACTATCACTATTCCCTCACATCTAGGGTTTCTATTATAATAGATAGAAATTGAGGGCTTCATCAGAACTATAGCAGTTCAATACAAAATTAAAGGATACTCCTTCCATTAAAAGAAAGGTTCTATAACCTAGATAACATATGATGCATGACATGACCTAACCCATCGGTCACCTAACTTTTTACTCCTCATCTTAAGCCATAGAACATCACTGTGCCTAACCCATGAGTCTTATGTATCTTAATCGAGCCTTGTCCAATAGACCCAAACTAAGTATGAGACCTGCATGCGTACAAGTTTAGGTCATCACATGTCTCCATAGTCAGCATAATCATGTCTGCATAGTCAGCACAATCAAGTCTGTATAGTCGTCATGCCCGCTTAGTCCCACTTAAGTCAGCAAGCGCACATACATCAATGCATAGGCCTTTGGCTTATTTATTAGACTGCCCTCCGCCCTGACTAGGGGTGTGTTAAAAAAAAAAAAACTGAAACTGAAAACTGAACCGAAAAATCAAAAAATAAAACCAAAAAACTGGTTAACTGTACAAATTTTCCAAAAAAATGGGTTCAGTTAACTGAACCTAAAAAAGATTTTGGTTTTCGATTCGGTTATAGTTTAGACAGTTTGAAAATTTGGCTAACCGAACTGAAATTAGTTTTGTTCCAAAGAATTTATATCATAAAAAATAAAAAATTTAGGTAAGAAAGTGCACTTTTTTATTATTTATGAAGAGTAACCAAAATTTAATTTTTATGAAAAAATTTTAAACATAAAAAATGAAAAAATTAAGGTAAGAGAGTATACCTTTTCATTTATTTGTTGAAGCAGTTAACTGATAATCGAATCGAAAAACCCATTAACCGACTTTCTGGTTTAGTCAAAGTTCACGTTTTGTACGAACCGAAATTTTCGATTAACCAAAAAACGGTTAACTAAAATTTTCAGTTCGGTTATGGATTGGAATTTTCTTAAACTAAAAAATCAATTAATCAATACTCCAGTTAATCGGTTTTTGAACACCCCTAGCCCTAACCACTTGGGAACCCTGGATTGAAGAAGAGTGTAATCAGTCTACACAGCGACCCTACAGGAAGCGCACACAACCCTGGTTAGCCATGAATCTACATCCAAGGTTCTCAAGATGACATCAACAGCTGTTACAGAAGACATCTATACTTTGACCATCGCCTTAATCAGGCTTAGTCAAAGTGGGGGCTCCAACCTCAAAGTGGGCTTTGCACAAGCATCATCACTTAAGATACAAACCCTATCATGTACTCAAGGCCGAGAGGATCTAGTCAAAGAGGATACCTCATCCTCTTTATCTTAACCCAAAAAAAAAAAAGGATGCCTCAGCATCTATGATATCTCCATAGTTCGCAGTCTCGCATCAGAAAGAGATGACTTCAATGCCCAAGTGGCCAAAAAAAGGGAGGGTCAAACTTGAAGGCTTGACATCTCAATATCTTATGTCATAAAGTCTTTAAGGATCAACCTTCAAGCTCAAACAGCAACAAGTTCATAGGGATCTGACTATGGGTTTTTAGGCTTAGATGCCATCAATCTGGCTAATAGGTCATCAAGCCTCACCATTGCCAAGTCCTGTGGCCGAGCTTGGATTTCTAACATCACCCACCATCACGGCGAAAGTTGGCGGGCACTAAGTCTCAGGACCCTCAGTGGCCAGCCTTGGATTTCTAACATCAACTACTATTACGACGAAAGTTAGCGGATGTTAAGTCTCAGGACCCTTAACGGCCAGATGGATTTTTAACATCAGCCACTGTCATGACAAAAGTTAATAGGCACTAACTCCCAGGATCCTCAGCAGCTAGGTTTAGATTTCTAACATCAGTGACCGACACGGCAAAAGTTTGAGGGCGCCAAGTCTCAGGACCTTCATCGGCTAGGCTTGGATTTCTAACATCACTGACCGTCACAGCGGAAGTTGGTGGGCGCCAAGTCTCAGGACTCTCAGCGGCTAGGCTTGGATTTCTAGCATCATCCACTGTCATGGTGAAAGTTGGCAGGCACCGAGTCTTAGGACCCTGAGCGACCAGACTTAGATTTTTAACATCGATCACCATGACGGCAAAAGTTGGTAGGGGCCAAGTCTCAAGATCCTTCGTGGCCAGATGTAACGCCTCCAACCCTATAGCTAGGAGTGTTAGCATTTTTCTTTAAATCCTGGGACGAAATGGACAGAGTTTCCCCTGAAAACTGACCATTTTTCAGGCTTAAAGCCTTACATTAAATTTCCTGCAATGAAAAAGGGCAATAAAACCAACTAACTCAACGGCCACCCGCCGGAGTTTACCGCTCTACGGGCCACTCGCCCGGAGCATATCAACCAATGCAGTTCAACACTAAAACATATGAACAATGAAAAGTACAACTCCACGGACCACATGTCCAGAGTACTGGGTTTACATCCCAACTATAAGCAATGATCGGTAATTTAAATGGTTGGCTCACATGGCCATACAGAGCAACTCTAGATGATATGCAAAACAGGCACACACGGACTTAAATACAAGCCATTACATCAATTCAGGGGAAAAGGATTTCACCTACCACGTACAGTCACGTCATGAAATCATATTATCAACCGATTCCCCAATCATAGCGTAACCCATACGACTGCAGTTAATTTCAAACATTACTTTGATATGTACACATATATATAACCGATAAAATTTAGAGGCACGATAGTGATGGTATCGATGCCGTTATCTATTACTCGTATAAAGGCTCAACTAGCCTTGATGGTTAACTCTAAATTTATACGCCATGATTAAATATATTCACGGCTTACCAAATCACCACATGTATTAACGAATTGCTAGTAATCGATCCAATCATTTGATTTACTTTACAATTTCCTCTGTTCCATGCTTCCTGAATTATAAACATTCCTACGCAATCATTTAAATGATCATGTCATAAATCATTTTACCAATCGATTCTCAACATCATAACGCAATCCACACGATTGCAATTAATTTCAACGTTTACTATAATATATACACATAATCGATAAATTACATATACTCAATAAACTTCATGTAATCGATAAAATTTATATAATTGATAAACCTCATATAATCGATAAGTCACATATAATCGACAAATATACATAATCGATAAACTACACATAATCGATAATCATATATAAGCATTAGACTTCATATAATCATTTATAGAATGTATAAACTTCATATAATCAATAAACTTTATATAATCAATAAACTTCATATAATCGGGAAACTTTAGATAATCTATAAACTTCGTATAATCGATAAACTTCACATAGTCGATAAACTTCATATAATTGCTAAAGTGCATATAATAAATAAACTTTATATAATCAATAAACTTCATATAATTGCTAAGTCACATATAATCGATAAACATATACACACACACACACACACACACACACACACACACACACACACACACACATATATATATATATATGTAACACCCGAGATTTTTATTCCCTTCGTTAAGGCGATTCCGCTATTTTATGTCGTTATAAATTGAAATAATATCGATGTTCCTACTTACGTACTGTTTTAATTGAAAAGAATATTATTTTTATTTTACTATTATTGAGGATTAGTATCGGGCACTATATTGAGTAGATTCCCAAATAGGGCTGGACTGGCAAGCCTTGGGACTAGTCCTGTAATTTGTTGAATCGAACCTTGGGAATAAATCATGATGTGAGAGTGGATAAGCACGTATTAATTATGATGTGACGAGGTAATTATCCAACACCACAAAAAAAAGGCAAAAGGGGGCTAAAGCCCCTGCGTTCATTTCAGGCCAGAGGAGATCGCGAGAGAGGGGGAGGGGGGATTCGAAGACCAACTAACTCGACGGCCACCCGCCGGAGTTTACCGCTCTACGGGCCACTCGCCCGGAGCATATCAACCAATGAAGTTTAACACTAAAACATATGAACAATGAAAAGTACAACTCCACGGACCACATGTCCAGAGTACTGGGTTTACATCCCAACTATAAGCAATGATCGGCAATTTAAATGGTTGGCTCGCATGGCCATACAGAGCAACTCTAGATGATATGCAAAACAGGCACACACGGACTTAAATACAAGCCATTACATCAATTCAGGGGAAAAGGATTTCACCTACCAGGTACAGTCACGTCATGAAATCATATTATCAACCGATTCTCCAATCATAACGTAACCCATACGACTGCAGTTAATTTCAAACATTACTTTGATATGTACACATATATATAACCGATAAAATTTAGAGGCACGATAGTGATGGTATCGATGCCGTTATCTATTACTCGTATAAAGGCTCAACTAGCCTTGATGGTTAACTCTAAATTTATACGCCATGATTAAATATATTCACGGCTTACCAAATCACAACATGTATTAACGAATTGCTAGTAATCGATCCAATCATTTGATTTACTTTACAATTTCCTCTGTTCCACGCTTCCTGAATTATAAACATTCCTACGCAATCATTTAAATGATCATGTCATAAAATCATTTTACCAATCGATTCTCAACATCATAACGCAATCCACACGATTGCAATTAATGTCAACGTTTACTATAATATATACACATAATCGATAAATTACATATACTCAATAAATTTCATGTAATCGATAAAATTTATATAATTGATAAACCTCATATAATCGATAAGTCACATATAATCGACAAATATACATAATCGATAAACTACACATAATCGATAATCATATATAAGCATTAGACTTCATATAATCATTTATAGAATGTATAAACTTTATATAATCAATAAACTTTATATAATCAATAAACTTCATATAATCGGGAAACTTTAGATAATCTATAAACTTCGTATAATCGATAAACTTCACATAGTCGATAAACTTCATATAATTGCTAAAGTGCATATAATAAATAAACTTTATATAATCAATAAACTTCATATAATTGCTAAGTCACATATAATCGATAAACATATACACACACACACACACACACACACACACACACACACACACATATATATATATATATGTAACACCCGAGATTTTTATTCCCTTCGTTAAGGCGATTCCGCTATTTTATATCGTTATAAATTGAAATAATATCGATGTTCCTACTTACGTACTGTTTTTATTGAAAAGAATATTATTTTTATTTTACTATTACTGAGGATTAGTATCGGGCACTATATTGAGTAGATTCCCAAATAGGGCTGGACTGGCAAGCCTTGGGACTAGTCCTGCAATTTGTTGAATCGAACCTTGGGAATAAATCATGATGTGAGAGTGGATAAGCACGTATTAATTATGATGTGACAAGGTAATTATCCAACACCACAAAAAAAAGGCAAAAGGGGGCTAAAGCCCCTGCGTTCATTTCGGGCCAGAGGAGATCGCGAGAGAGGGGGAGGGGGGATTCGAAGACCCCCGAGCCTGGCAACTCAGAGTAGAGAGAGAGGGAGGCCGGCCGGTGGGAATGATGACGACAACCGGCCGATGCACCCCGGTCGTCCCACACGCCGGCAGCCCGAACGCAAACCAACAGAGAGAGAGAGAGAGAGAGAGAGCGAACGGGAGCACCGGTCTGGCCAGGCGCCGGTTTTGGCCGGTCGACGGCGAGGTGGCGGACCGGTGGCCTGAGTTCGCCGGCGAGAGAAGGGAAGAGCAGAGTGGGTGATTGGGGCAACTAGGGTTTCTGGGTTGCGGCCCGGGGCTCAATCGAGAATAGCCATGGTGGGTTCGAGCTTCGGGAGTTCGAATTCTACCACCAAATCAACCCTTATACGGGTCTTTAGCTTGGAGGCAAGGTGGGTTTCCTCTTTCTCCTAGTTATTGTCAATTTCGATGAACGTTTACTGAATATTGTTAATTTTGATGAAAGTTTATTGATTAGTTCATTCAGGTTGAATTCGAAGTAATCATCAGTAATTCGAGGGAATTGTAACATAAACTGATCGATGCTTAAAACATACATATGAATTGTACTGAACAAAAGTTTATCGATATCTGCAGTGTGTCGAATATATATATATATATATATATATATATATATACATATATATATATATATATATATATATATATATATATATATATATATATATATATATATATATATATATATATCATCGATTATATGTGACTTAGCAATTATATGAAGTTTATTGATTATATGAAGTTTATTGATTATATGCAGTTTAGCGATTACATGAAGTTTATCGATTATGTGAAGTTTATCGATTGTACGAAGTTTATCGATTATCTAAAGTTTCCCGATTATATGAAGTTTATTGATTATATAAAGTTTATTTATTATATGAAGTTTATACATTCTATGAACGATTATATGAAGTCTAACGATTATATATGATAATCGATTATGTGCAGTTTATCGATTATGTATATTTATCGATTATATGTGACTTATAGATTATATGAGGTTTATTAATTATATAAATTCTATCGATTACATGAAGTTTATTGAATATATGTAATTTATCGATTATGTGTATACATTACAGTAAACGTTGAAATTAATTGCAATCGTGTGGATTGCATTATGATGTTGAGAATCGATTGGTAAAATGATTTTATGACATGATCATTTAAATGATTGTGTAGGAATGTTTACAATTTAGGAAGCGTGGAACAGAGGAAATTGTAAAGTAAATCAAATGATTGCATCGATTACTAGCAATTCGTAAATATATGTAGTGATTTGGTAAGCCGTGAATGTATTTAATCATGGCGTATAAATTTAGAGTTAACCATCAAGGCTAGTTGAGCCTTTATACGAGTAATAGATAACGGCATCGATACCATCACTATCGTGCCTCTAAATTTTATCGGTTATATATATGTGTACATATAAAAGTAACGTTTGAAATTAACTGCAGTCATATGGGTTACGTTATGATTGGGGAATCGGTTGATAATATGATTTCATGACGTAACTGTACGTGCTAGGTGAAATCCTTTTCCCATGAGTTGATGAATGCGTGAGATAACATAGACCTTGACTTCAAGTCTTAGAGATCTTTAAACGTACGTGAATGCTTATGTGTAAGATTTCAAAGTGTATTTAAATGTTTATCGGTTGCCTATTTTAGTTGACAAGTCATTGGTAACAAAGTAATTCTAAGTCATCAGACTGCTCAGCCGAATGAGGCAGGTGACCAGTCAATGGGCCTAGGAATCCTTTTAAGAAAGGACTTAAGTAATGAGCATTCGATTATATCGTATCAACTGCTATGCTCAGTTTAGGTAACCCAGTACCCTACGTCAAAGTTTACATGAAGTTTTCAAGTTCATTGTTCGTTACTTTGCCAGTAGGCAGAGGCTTCAAAGTTCAATGTTTCATTGTTCTGTCAATAGGTAGAAGATTCAAGTTCAATGTTTCATTGTTCTGCCAGCAGGCAAAGAATTCAAGTTCAATATTTCATTGTTCTGCCAGTGGGCAGAAGATTCAAATTCAATGTTTCACTGTTCTGCCAGCAGGCAGAGAATTCAAGTTCAATATTTCATTGTTCTGGCAGCGGGAAGAAGATTCAAGTTCAATATTTCACTGTTCTGCCAGCAGGCAGAGAATTCAAGTTCAATGTTCATTGTTCTGCCAGTGGGCAGAAGATTCAAGTTCAATGTTTCATTGTTCTACCAGTAGGCAGATGATTCAAAGTTCCATGTTTCATAAGCCTGTTAGCAGGCGGAAACTTCCAAGTCCATATGTCCTATAGTTCTGCCAATAGGTAATAGAGTCAAAGTCAAACGTCATAAAGCCCTGTCAACTGGTGGAAAAATCAGGTCAATAGAGAATCCCAGTTCATATGATGGTTTGTAGAACATTATACCTTTAATAAACAAGCATGTGAAGTTCAAAGGTTATATTGCTACATCATTAGTCTAAATCACGTGACATAGTTATATGCTTCACTTTGTGGTTCTTGTTCCATGTTTTATCAAAGAGGTTTATTCCTGCATGTGACATATTATTGTACGGTGTAGTGAAATTATCAGTTTAGTAATTCCAACGCATTGAACATGATGGTTATTCTAGTGTAGATGCTAAATTCATATAGTTTGTCATCTGACAGCATTTCAACGAAATTTTAATATTTATATACGGCATAAATTATATGAAACGAAGTAAGCCTTTCATAATAGAAATCCCAGCAAGTGGTGTTTAAGGGTTAAACCCTTTTTTTTATTGAATTTATAAGTTTATATGAATTTCTTATGGTAAGTTTATTGAGCATGGCTATTTTAGAGTTTAAGCTGTTGGAGCGACTGCTATTTCCTTTGTTTTGTGGTTTAAATATACTGTAAGGTAAGTGAGTTCTTCGAGGGAAGGAATTACAAACAACTTTTGTAGGTTATTCTTGCATTTAAAGTATTGTTTTGGGAGAGGGGGTTATCCACTGAGCGATTGTTGCTCATTCCCATCTATTATTGTTGTTCCCTTCCCAGATTTATGAAATATCAGGTAAAAGCCGGTCTAAGTAAGCCGAGATGGAGTCATTGCCATCATAAGAATAAAGTTGTATGCTTTGTATGCGAGTTGTAAGATGAATTGATGTAATGGCTTGTATTTAAGTTCGTGTGTGCCTGTTTTGCATATTATCTAGAGTCACTTTGTATGGCCATGTGAGCCAACCATTTAAGTTGCTGATCATTGCTTATAGTTGGGATGTAAACCCAGTACTCCGGACGTGTGGTCCATGGAGTTGTACTTTTCATTGTTCATATGTTTTAGTGTTGAACTACATTGGCTGGTATGTTCCGGGCGAGTGGCCCATAGAGCGGTGAACTCCGGCGGGTAGCCATTGAGTTAGTTGGTTTTATTGCCGTTTTTCATTGCAGGAAATTCAATGTAAGGCTTTAAGCCTGGGAAATGGTCAGTTTTCAGGGGAAACTCTGTCTATTTCATCCCAAGATTTAAAGAAAAATGCTAACACTCCTAGCCATAGGGTTGGGGGCGTTACAGATGGTATCAGAGCAAGGTCCTGTGACTATAGGCCACAACCTAAGTCTTGCATTGCATATAGTTGGCTAAGAATACCTTATGATGAGGTGCTATTTGATGTTCCATTATGTGCAAATGTGTTTTGATATGAAAGTCATTGTGTCAAGTTGGTTATGTGTGGCTTGAGTAAGCTGCTTAATTGAAAGAATGAGTCGCTTTCCAGGACAAGCTGAGTGTTAGCACATTAATGATGGTCTTGTATAAATGCTTTAGTGATGCCTTAGTGATTTAAAGCAAAGATGTAAAGGGCACTTGCTATGGATTCAAATGGTTGAAAATGTTTAAGCTCTAAGCTCCTTCTTGTCCTATAGTATGATTTGTTCCTTGGGCCCCATAATGGAGTGAGCAGACGTGTTTCATGGTTAGTAGATAAAAGGGCTAGAAGCAGCCAAATTACTTTTCTATCGAAACCTGGAGACATTGAAAGTTAAAGGTCTTCCTAAACAGTGAGTTAAAGTTTTGTCTCGCATTGAAGGCACTTCCTACTACACAAGTTAAACCTCACTATTACGTCTAAAGACGTGCATTTGTATTGTAATGATGTTTTGGATGCTTACATGCGAAGGTGCTTATGTTGCTTGATGTGTAAATGACAAGTTGTACGTGATTAGTGATTACTTCCCTTGACTGAAAGTGCTTTTGGACAAATACCTTGCAAAGCTTCGATGCTTGTTTATAAGACTATTGATGCCATTGGTTTCACTCCTGGTTAGTTGATTGATGGCTAATTTCTAATGATCAAGTATACTTGTGTAGATGACTTTTTGTGCGGCATTATTGTGAACCTGTGTGTTTTGAAGCATAACCATAGCACTATGAACAATGTGGGGAGCCTGGAAACTTGTATAGTTACATGGAATGCTATGTATGGTCCCTTGTAAGTGAATGGTTTACGAAATAAACCATTTGATGGTTGATCACCTTGATTTTTATCAGGTATGTTGTTTATTTGATCAAACAGCGTCCCCTACATGAGTATTGTTTCCTGTAGTCATCGTTGGCTAACCAGTACATAGCATTTCGTCCTTATATTGTGGTCAAATGACTAGCTCTGCACCTACTTCACAACATGATTGTCCGAGTATGGCCTTTAACAAATTGAGTGGTTACCTTTGGACAGATCATTGAATGGTATGTTAGAATATTCATGATTGTAATGGAGTTACTCATTTTCTATTGGAATTAAGGTCTATGCTTCTTATGATTGATTAAGTGGCTAGGTGCTTATATGTTTAGTGGAAGGATATGATGATCATAGGAGTTTATAGTCGCATAGGGTACGTTATGCTTTGGCCATACCACATGCTAACGTACTTGTGATCCTACCTGAATGCACATGTTTAAAGCATATGTATGGATATGTGAAAAATAACCTTCACAAGGTTCAATTGAGTATCTGGCCTAATGTGATTGAGCTATTTTGCATTATGTGTTGCATGATGAGCTTTATGTGATACATGGTAGCTTTCATAGAAAAACCATGAATAGTGCCCTACTGCCAATGCTATCCCACTATACCCGGGTCATTGGGTGGAATTCTCTCCCATCCAGTTGTCTGGTGGCAAGACATGACACCCTTTTACATGTTATCCCTACCATTTCTTGAGACATGTCTATATATATATGTACTTGTTCATGAGTACCTTATATATAATGGTTGAACTCAAGATCATATAGAAGTTTTGCCGTAACCCTTCATTGCATATGACTTTTGGGCTGCAAACTCTGAATCATTGATTTCATTAACTATCATTGTGCCAAAGCAAACTTATGTGATGTTGTATGATACCCTCATCATTCTAGAGTGTCATTGGCATCACAAGGATAACCGTTCTGAGCCCAAAAGTGATTTAAATCTATGTTTTAGAATGAAACTATCTACGTACGACCCTTAAAGGTTATAACCTGATGTCACACCCTTAGGACGCCATCTCAGGGTGAGGCATGTGTATAGAGTTCCTTGTCATGATACGAATAATGTTTAGATGATCCCAAGGTCTGTGCCTCTTTCAAAAGTGAGTTAATAGGGTTTTCCATGCCAACCCATGTGCCCTCTTCAATACAAATTACCCTCAGCGCCTGAGCAGAGCGAGTAGACGCTTGAAAAGGGTGTTGAGGTGGTGACTAGATATCATACACTCTTTCTTGATTTTAATTCATTATACGACAGATTTGTGATTATGTTATGCAGATTATACCATGTGTATGCGCATGTGCGAATGATTTAACCATAGACCCTGAAATTTCGGGGACGAAATTCTTTTAAGAGGGAAGGATGTAACACCTGAGATTTTTATTCCCTTCGTTAAGCCGATTCCGCTATTTTATATCGTTATAAATTGAAATAATATCGATGTGCCTGCTTAAGTACTGTTTTTATTGAAAAGGATATTATTCTTATTTTACTATTATTGAGGATTAGCATCGGGCACTACATTGAGTAGATTTCCAAATAGGGCTGAACTGGTAAGCCTTGGGACTAGTCCTTCAATTTATTGAATCGAACCTTGAGAATAAATTATGATGTGAAGGTGGATAAGCTCGTATTAATTATAATGTGATGAGGTAATTATCCAAAACAACAAAAAAAAGGCAAAAGGGGGCTAAAGCCCCTGCGTTCATTTCGAGCCAGAGGAGATCGCGAGAGAGGGGGAGGGGGATTCGAAGACCCCGAGCCCGGAAACTCAGGGCACAGAGAGAGGGAGGCCGGCCGGTGAGAATGACGACGACAACCAGCCGATGCACCCCGATCGTCCCACACGCCGGCAGCCCGAACGCAAACCAGCAAAGAGAGAGAGAGAGAGCGAACGGGAGCACCGATCTGGCCAGGCGCCGATTTTGGCCAGTCGACGGTGAGGGTGGGCGGCGAGGTGGCGGACCGGTGGCCTGAGTTTGCCAGCGAGAAAAGAGAAGAGCAAAATGGGTGATTGGGGCAGCTAGGGTTTCTGGGTTGCGGCCCGGGGCTCAATCGAGAATAGCCATGGTGGGTTCGGGCTTCGGGAGTTCGAATTCTTCCACCAAATCAACCCTTATACGGGTCTTTAGCTTGGAGGCAAGGTGGGTTTCCTCTTCCTCCTAGTTATTGTCAATTTCGATGAACGTTTACTAAATATTGTTAATTTTGATGAAAGTTTATTGATTAGTTCGTTCAGGTTGAATTCGAAGTAATCATCAGTAATTCGAGGGAATTGTAACGTAAACTGATCGATGCTTAAAACATACATATGAATCGTACTGAACAAAAGTTTAACGATATCTGTAGTGTATCGAATATATATATATATATATATATATATATATATATATATATATATATATATATCTATGTTTATCGATTATATTTGACTTAGCAATTATATGAAGTTTATTGATTATATGAAGTTTATTGATTATATGCAGTTTATCGATTATGTGAAGTTTATCGATTATCTAAAGTTTCCAGTTTATAGGAAGTTTATTGATTATATAAAGTTTATCGATTATATGAAGTTTATACATTCTATAATCAATTATATGAAGTCTAACGATTATATATGTTTATCGATTATGTGGAGTTTCTCGATTATGTATATTTATCGATTATATGTGACTTACTGATTATATGAGGTTTATCAATTATATAAATTTTATCGATTACATAAAGTTGATTGAGTATATGTAATTTTTCGATTATGTGTATATATTACAGTAAACGTTGAAATTAACTGCAATCGTGCGAATTGCGTTATGATGTTGAGAATCGATTGGTAAAATGATTTTATGACATGATCATTTAAATGATTGCATAGGAATGTTTGTAATTAAGGAAGCGTGGAACAGAGGAAATTGTAAAGTAAATCAAATGATTGCATCGATTACTAGCAATTCGTAAATATATGTGGTGATTTGGTAAGCCGTAAATATATTTAATCATGGCGTATAAATTTAGAGTTAACCATCAAGGCTAGTTGAGCCTTTATACGAGTAATAGATAACGGCATCGATACCATCACTATCGTGCCTCTAAATTTTATCGGTTATATATATGTGTACATATCAAAGTAATGTTTGAAATTAACTACAGTCACATGGGTTACGTTATGATTGGGGAATCGGTTGATAATATGATTTCATGATGTGACTGCACGTGCTAGGTGAAATCCTTTTCCCCTGAGTTGATAAATGCGTGAGATAACATAGACCTTGACTTCAAGTCTTAAAGATCTTTAAAAGTACATGAATGCTTATGTGTAAGATTTCAAAGTGTATTTAAATGTTTATCGGTTGCCTATTTTAATTGACAAGTCATTAGTAACAAAGTAATCCTAAGTCATCGGACTGCTCAGCCGAATGAGGCAGGTGACCAGTCAATGGGCCTAGGAATTCTTTTAAGAAAGGACTTAAGTAATGAGCATTCGATTATGTCATATCAACTGCTATGCTCAGCTTAGGTAACCTAGTACCCTCCGTTAAAGTCTACATGAAGTTTTCAAGTACATTGTTCATTGCTCTGCCAGTAGGCAGAGGCTTCAAAGTTCAATGTTTCATTGTTCTACCAATAGGCAGAAGATTTAAGTTTAATGTTTCACTATTCTGCCAGCAGACAGAAAATTCAAGTTCAATGTTTCATTGTTCTGCCAGTGGGTAGAAGATTCAAGTTCAATGTTTCACTGTTCTGCCAGCAGGCAGAGAATTCAAGTTCAATATTCATTGTCCTGCCAGTGGGCACAAGATTCAAGTTCAATGTTTCCTTGTTCTGCCAGTAGGCAGATGATTCAAAGTTCTATGTTTCATAAGCCTGTTAATAGGCGGAAACTTCCAAGTCCATATGTCCTATAGTTCTGCTAATAGGCAATAGAGTCAAAGTCAAACGTCATAGAGCCCTGTCAACTGGTGGAAAAACCAGGTCAATAAAGAATCCCAGTTCATATGACGGTTTGTAGAACGTTATACCTTTAATAAACAAGCATGTGAAGTTCAAAGGTCATATTACTACATCATCGGTCTACTAATCACATGACATAGTTATATGCTTCACTTTGTGATTCTTGTTCCATGTTTTATCAAAGAGGTTTATTCCTGCATGTGATATGTTACTATACGGTATAGTGAAATTATGATTTTAGTATTTCTAACGCATTGAACATGATGGATATTCTAGCGTAGATGCTAAATTCATATAGTCTATCATCTGACAGCATTTCAACGAAATTTCAATATTTATATACGGCATAAATTATATGAAACGAAGTAAGCCTTTTATAACAGAAATCCCAGCAAGTGGTGTTTAAGGGTTAAACCCGTTCTTTTTATTGAATTTATGAGTTTATATGAATTTCTTATGGTAAGTTTATTGAGCATGGCTATTTTAGAGTTTAAGCTTTTGGAGCGACTGCTATTTCCTTTGCTTTGTGGTTTAAATATACTGTAAGGTAAGTGAGTTCTTTGAGGGAAGGAATTACAAACAACTTTTGTAGGTTAGTCTTGCATTTAAAGTATTGTTTTGGGAGAGGGGGTTATCCACTGAGCGATTGTTGCTCATTCCCATCTATTATTGTTGTTCCCTTCCCAGGTTTATGAAATATCAGGTAAAAGCCGGTCTAAGTAAGCCGAGATGGAGTCATTGCCATCATAAGAATAAAGTTGTATGCTTTGTATGCGAGTTGCAAGATGAATTGATGTAATGGCTTGTATTTAAGTCCATGTGTGCCTGTTTTGTATATCATCTAGAGTCGCTCTGTATGGCCATGTGAGCCAACCATTTAAGTTGTCGATCATTGCTTATAGTTGGGATGTAAACCCAGTACTTCGGACGTGTGATACGTGAAGTTGTACTTTTCATTATTCATATGTTTTAGTGTTGAACTGCATTGGTTGGTATGCTCCAGGCGAGTGGCCCGTAGAGCGGTGAACTCCGGCGGGTGGCCGTTGAGTTAGTTGGTTTTATTGCTGTTTTTCATTGCAAGAAATTTAATGTAAGGCTTTAAGTCTGGAAAATGGTCAGTTTTTAGGAAAAATTCTGTCCATTTCATCCCAGGATTTAAAGAAAAATGCTAACACTCCTAACCATAGGGTTGGGGGCGTTACACCAGACTTGGACTTCTAACATCAGCCACCATCACAGCGAAAGCTGGTGGACCCTAAGTCTCAAGACCCTGAGCGGCTAGGTTTGGATTTTGCATCGTCATAGTTGAACAAGCAATTACAAGTGAAGACCATTATTTTGACCTTCACCTTACCCAAGCTCAATCAAAATAGGAGCTACCCAAAGATGACTAAAAAAAGCATCTTATTTTTAATTGCCCAATAATGAAAATTATACCTCAACTTGTGTACTTGGGGACCCAACAGAGTGATCCTTGAATTCGAGTTCAAAAGACTAATAGAGCCCAAGAAGTCCAAATAAGTTCAAGTTAACAATGTTCAACATCCAATTGAGATCCAATTTAGGGAATATAAAATTATTGAGTTTATGATATATTATGCACCAACGTCTGATAACGAATGGAAAAGATATAAGTCGAATATGTAGGCTTGCGCTGAAAATGGCACTTGTTTACTATGTTGCTTATATCTTGTCCTACACTTATTAAAGATTATGAAATTAGTTTTATTAGAAAATAGCCTCAAGAAGCTTTCAAGGAAAAAAAAAAATACTCAAAATAGAAGTTGGACGTGAAAGTTATGATCAACACAAGTTGTGTTGTCTGCAGATCAGCCCAAGAACCCAGGCGGGTTCCTACTTCCAAAAATTGGGCCGGGTCCTCTAGGTGGAAACTCGGCCGGCTCCCTCTCTCCGAGTCCTTTTCTGCTAACAGGATTAATTAACTGGAATTCTAGTCTGATTAGTTTTCTAAGACTAATTAGACATAATGCTAGCTGAATTAGTGTACCTATTAACCGTAATGGGACTAGAATTAGGTCCCCTATTTCTAAACCGATTCGGACTATCCCCTTAACCACTATAAATATGGGGCTATCCCTAGGGGTTAAGGGATGACATCAATTGGTCTGAATCAAGGGCATAGATTAGGCACCAGTTAGAGGCATCAAAACACATCAAAATATTTGAGAGAGGAGAGCATCAAATTTGATGCGAGAAATACTCCACACATTGGAGATGGAGAATCGAGTTAACCATTAAAAAGAGGTTACTCTGCTGGGTCCCCAGGTAAATTAGATGGGTTATCCTGAGGCAAAAACTCTATCTTTTCCTACTCTTCTACTCTGTTTCTCGTTTATGATTTTTGATGCTAAATTACCAAAGACGTAATCTTTGGGTAGTTTTCCGTCTGCTGTAACTTATTTACTTTATTTTCGTTTGTATTGGACTAAAGTTTGTACCTTTACATGATTATATGAATGATTCCAATTGGTTACATCGACATATGTTAGTATGATTAAGTTTTAATTTCTTGTATTGATTAGTAGAGATCATTAGTAATGATGGGCAGTGATGGGGTGCACTCCATCACATCACCGTATCTTCGTCCCCGAATCTAGAACCTCGGTTCCATGCCAAGGAGTCAGGATGGGTTCCCTAACTAGAGATTGCTCAAGGCCTTTCCAAAAACAAATTGAAGCAGCTTCAATTTGTCCCTTCGGTGTCGTTGTTATATGATCTGCTTCGAAATATGTCATAGTTTGTAAGTTTTCCTAGAAACTCACTGGCGACTCTATTTAGCTAAAAACTAGTTCTTTTTGTTTTAATTTTGCATATGTTCATGCATTGTTGGCTAAAGGAAATCAGATTGGGATCCAGGCAGTAGAATCTGCCTGGATTAGAATCAGGGTACCTGATCTGGCACAGGAACCCACTCGCGGTCCTGGATTAAGCCTGCACCTGGATTCTGGGTTAGGTCGAGGAGATTACTAGGCCCCAGTCTAGGAGAGATGGACCTAGTCCTGCCCAGGGAACTTGACCGGGTTCTCTGGCCAAGCCCAAGCCCATTCTCTTGTGAATCTATAACCAAGTTCCGTCTGGCCTGCAATAAAATTAAAAATAAAAATAAAAAATAAATATGTAATTTCTAGAAAAATATAAAAGTGCCTAACATACGAATTCTAAGCCATTTGGGGGAAGGAGGATCGCACCTTGGGGAAATGAATCCTTACACCTGCCATTTTATTGGGGGTAAGCTTTATTTTGCTTGAAATATATGTTAGTAATTAGTATAGTAATAGTCATTTCAATGAGTTATACTCCTCGTTTGCAAGATGTTAATGAACTGTTTCATGTGATTTTTTTTTTTTTGGGGGGGGGGGGGAATTTCATGCAAATATTGGTCTTACTTTTTGTGAGAGTTGTGATTCATAGTCCAAAATATTGTATGGGTCTGACTTTTAAATCATTATAACTTCAATTTTAAGTTTATCCATCACTAATAACGATACAGAGTTGCCTAATATTATTCATGATAGAATTGTTATGGTTTCATAGTAAAGAGTTAATAAAATTTTTATTAGTTTTTTAAAGTTAAATTTTCTCTCTTCTATATTCTTTTAATCCATAATTATGGATATACACTTTATTCTGACTTGACAGAAAAGGAAATTTAAGTAAGTTAAATGATAATAATCATTCTACTATTTCTACATATAATGACAAATACTCTACCAATCCGTCACTAATATTATTTTATTCAATAAAATTGGAAGTTGCCTTAAAAATAGTAGAATTTTAAGTATAAAAATTTAAAAACCCGATCAAAATCAGTCTGTACATTTTCAGTAGTATAACTAGTATTAAGCATTCATCCAATGCATGAATAATCCCATAAATTGCGTAAAAGTAGTAATTATTTGTAGTTTGACAATAAGAATATCATAATAAGAATATGTCAAAAGAGAATATATCATTACCACAATAAAATTATTAATACTCGTTTGGACTACTCTCATACTTTGAAAATTGAAAAAAATCTAGTAAGTTTTCACATATTATCATAACAATATTGTTAAAGTATACAATCTTACCATCGTTAATAGTTAATAATTGATTGAACTCTCATACTTTAAAAAATCGAAAGCAACTTGGTACATTTCGATAGTAAAGGTAATACTTCCTTTTATACATGGGATTTGTAACTCAGATTGTATTGCATCCAATATCTATGATATTCCATAACTATTTATGTTTATATTCAAATAGATAGGAAAGATAACAATGATGAAAAATAAATATCTTTCTATAATAATTATTGTGTTTTTATGGTAGGTGAGATATACAATATTATAGTAACCAACGTTTGCTAAAAATTGGAAGCCAATAATGCATAGTAGATTATCTGCTATCCGTGCATTTATTCATTATAATATAATACATTATTTTTAGTAACATCAGAAATAGTTTTTTTGGGGATAGAAAATTGGAATAGAATTAGTAATCTGATATATTTTTTTTATCCAAAGTAATATAATATAATATTTTATCATTATTGAGCATTGTGGTTTTTATTTGGAAAGAAATCTTTGGAATTGTAATTAACTTTATAAGATCCTTTTTTGGGAAGAAAATATCACATCTGCAATTGACTAACTCTTATTTTTTAACAAAAATAAAAATTATTAGTTATCTTAAAATTTTGTAAAATACCATGTGTCAAAATTTTAGAGGTTTTTTTGTATACATACATATATATATATATATATATATATATATATATATATATATATATATATCAAGTGCTACTTATACAGATATAATTTCTCCATAAAAATATCACAAGTTAGCTTTCATACATATGACAATGAAATAAAATAAGAATTTGCAGTGATATAATTAAGAGGAAATTTGGCATGTTGGTCAGCATAAATATATATAATCAAATAAGCACATTGGCCTATTTCTTAACCTCATCAGCTGTATCCAAAACAGTACCTACTACCCCATCTCCTTCTCCAGACTCTAGCCTTTTCAAAGGTGTCCGTCATATTTAATTTGGACCTGCATTCATGATAATAAATATAGAATAATGATCAATGTCAATATTGTCCAGCTCTGGCGAGGGCGTTAGGCCGTAGGCATGTAGGTTAATTCCCCGAATTAAACTGCG
Organism: Carnegiea gigantea; assembly: GCA_029747015.1. Lineage (NCBI taxonomy): Eukaryota > Viridiplantae > Streptophyta > Magnoliopsida > Caryophyllales > Cactaceae > Carnegiea > Carnegiea gigantea. Next base: position 519,108 of record JAKOGI010000154.1, read on the forward strand.
CTCTCTCTCTCTCTCTCTCTCTCTCTCTCTAATTTTCCTTTCTCTGTTGTGGAGTCTGTGGAGACGGGTCAAGCTGAACTAAATTGCTTTAATTGTATTGTCCATTTGTCCTCCTCCTCCTAGCTGCCAAGTCCGACCATCATAACAAAGTAGTAGTAGACAAATACAAATAGAACAAAAGTAATTCAGGATAACAAAAACAATTGTGATTCAAAGTTCAAACCTCACAGTTCACATGTTCATATATTTGTTTATTTACTATTACTTTAACAGATAAAATATCTAAATTTATCAAAATTTGAATTTGGATTTTTCTTATATTAATTTCACACCTCTTCATAGCCCTTCCCCCTCCCCCCCTCCCGCCAAAAAAAAATATCTTCATTTACTTTCTACCTCCCCACTGTCGCAATCATGCTCGAGAAAGATATTTATATAAGAGTTTAGCTTCATATACATACATCTGTAAGAACTTTACACCATAAAAATCACACCTTCATAATATACGTTTAATTTCAGTGGACAATTATATATAGAAATACCACTTTCTATCTGAATGATGAAAAAGAGGGGGAAGTGCTAGTGTAGACTAACCAATCATTCTCAATATGCTAACAAATAGATATCGAATTGTATTAACATGATGTATTGTAATTAGACAGAAAATATCACTCTAAAATTAAAATTAGACAAATTTTAATAATAAAAATAAGAATGAACCAATGAAAATTATGCCAGTCAACTTTTAGTATACTTTTTTCCTATATAAATGTAGACATAATTTTTGACTAGCTTGCTTGGAATATGCTTCAAAATGTCTCAAAAGGAAAATTTAATTTAAATTAAAAAAAATGCATGCTTTCCCAACTAAATGTTCTCGTTCAAAGAATCAAATTTATTTGTCTATTTCAAAGAATGTTAACGTGGGCCCTTAACAAATACAAATTAAGAAATAATCAACTTATGCATGGTAACGTCAAATTAAAATCTAACCTATTTGGCTTCAAATAGAGGCAGAACATCGTTACACCGTATACTTGGCATTGATTATATTAGCCCAGAAAATAATGCACAACGATAGAATTCTCCATCTTGATAAAAGACGAAGAATATGAAAGTGAATGTTATTCTATATTAATAAAATTAAAAGATTTATATAAGTTTATGAGTACTCCATCAATTGATAATTAAGTTTGTATTAAAATTTTATTTAAATTTATATACATAACTTGTTTATTTAAAATCAATTAATGCATAAAATTTAACACCATGACGGAATTCTCTCTCTCCAAGGACAACCCCTCCCTGTCCCCATAAAGTCTCAATCTTTCAAGGAAATATGGCCCATTTCATGGAGATGTCTCACATAAAAATTACATATAATGTATGGAAGTTTATAAACTAAAGCTTAATAAAAAGTGAAAATTTGATATCAATCAAACCACCAAATTATAAAAAAAAGGACAAACTATGTCAGTGAATGACCTTCTACGAGTCGAAAATCTAGAATACTTAGATAGCGCTGCTTTAATTCTACCTTAAAGACACACAAAATTAACAAATCTAACCCATAAATATATAGTCCAACCCAGCCATGTACAGCATCCCCTGAAAAATCTTTGTAAAACGGAAACCGTCTCCCAAGAGTAGTTAATTAAAATTTACCATAAACAAGAGGAAGGACAAGGAGAAGCATAGAAGAGCTCATACTCATAAAACTTCTCCCCGTTACAACTTCCACCAAAGTGATAATTCACTATTTTCGCCAACCTCCTCCTCTTATTATAAAGCGCAGAACGGAGCCCCGCCCATACGAATCTTCGGACCCTCTTGGCGGATCGGAGCCTAACCCAAAGTGACTGCTTTAATTTGACAAAAGACTTCCTCATTCTCTCTCCTAAACTTTGCTTTCTGCTGAACTGGTAGCTTCGGAGGAACAGTTGCCGCTTCTCTACATAGCTGGAGCTCTGAAGTTCGTTGTAGTAATTTGCGGGTTCGGCTCGGAAGATCGGACCCGGGTGGGGAGTATGGGTGGGCATGTTGGGAGGGAGGAGAGAGAAAGAGGGGAGTTGGGAACTGAAGACGAAGAAGAAGTGGGAAGGTGGTTTGGGGCGAATAAGTAGCGCAAGTAACGATTGGGGAATGAATGGTGAGAAATATAGGGAAGAGAGACAATAAATGGGTTATTTCTATTTGTTATTTTGTTCTCTCTTCAAGAAGTGTGAAGTTAGGAAAGTGGATGTTTCTTGCTCCGCTGGAAGCGTAAGGAGTTAGGAATTGGGAAGTTTTCTTTCCTTTTTTTTTTCTTTTTTGTTTTTGCTTTGGGGGAGGGGGGGGGGGGGGGGGGGTAATTGGTTGGGGAGACCGGGAGGTGTTGTGGTGGGCTAAGTTTGACTCGCTATTAAATTAGTACCTCCTTTTTTTTTGGGGGGGGGGGGGGGAGGCACAAGGGTCCCTGGAGTTTTGTTAATTAAGGACTATGCTTATGGCCTATATAGAGTTAGGCATACCTGGTAATTTAGATAGGTTGCTAACATATAAATAAGTGTATTTCAAGTTCCTATATAGAGTTAGGTATATCTCGTAATTTAGATAGATTGCTAACATATAAATGGGTGTATTTGAAGTTTGAAATTTAAAGTACGTAGCTCTAAACCCAATATTTTTAGTTTTAGTTCAATTCAATGGATTACAAGTGCAAATTATATATTTTTTTACTTCTAAAAATGTTATAATCACTAAAATAATCTTTTGCAAATAAAAGAAGGATCTATTCTATACAAAACTTTGAACTCTGATGTTTAACCTCTTTTCATGAGCCTAATTTACAGAACCTAGGATTCGTCATTCATGGATCTTTTCTTTAGGTATTATATACTTAACAACAATAGGAACAGGAAAAAAAAAACCGAAAAGAAAATTGCATAGATATGTAATTGTTGGACGCGCCAAATTTTTTACAAAAAATGCCTAATTAAATAGCTACTTGCCTAGAGATGATAGCAAACCATGTTTAGTTCCGTTTTTTCCCCATCACACACTACTTTACGTGGTGTTATGATTAATTTGATTAGATGATGAGGTTTTTGGAAAGGAAATACCAAAAAAAAAAAAACTCTCAAAAAAATTTACTCTAACCCAAAGAGTTTGACGCTGGCCGTGTTAACCTTTGGACTCATAGGTGAGAATGGAGAGAGAATGTATATTCATCATTGTTGTATCAATCTATACAGAGGTGAGAATGTATATATACAGAGGAGGAAAATAAGAAACTGACCAAGAAACTAGCCGTCTAGCAGAATGAATGAGTTGGCAAAACTAATCATGCTGAGCTGGCTTAACTGTCTAACTAATTACTAACAGACTAACTACTAACACCCCCCTCAAGTTGGAGGGTGATCCTGAGGAAACCCCCAACTTGCACAAAAGATGATGATGTTGTGGCCCGGGGAAAGATTTGGTGAACATGTTTGCGAGTTGGTCTGTAGTCTTAGTGTAAGACAAGGAAATTAATCCTTCATGAAGTTTTTCCCGGACAAAATGACAGTCTAACTCGATGTGCTTTGTCCTTTCATGAAAAACCGAATTCTTGGCAATGTATATGGCTGCCTGGCTATCACACTTGATAGGAATGGGAAGAATAGAAGGGACTTGCAACTCAGAGAGGAGTCGAGTAAGCCAGGAAAGTTCTGCAGTAACTGTCCTCATGGATCTGTACTCTGCCTCAGCAGAAGATAAAGCAACTGTGGGTTGTTTCTTGGACTTCCAAGAGATAGGGCTGCCACCAAGCATGATGAAATATCCACTAACTGATCGCCTAGTGCAAGGGCATTGTGCCCAGTCAGAGTCACAATATGCAGTGAGATTGAAGTCATTGTTGTTGTTGAAAAACAAACCCTGAGAACGATCCTTCTTGATATATCTCAAGGTATGTAAGGCTGCTGTCCACTGAGAGTTAGTAGGGGCTTGGAGAAATTGACTTAGGTATTGGACAGCAAATGCAATATCTGGTCTTGTGTTAGTGAGGTAATTAAGCTTACCTATTAACTTTCTGTAACTGGTGACATCAGTAAGCTGTTCTTCAGCAGTAACACATTTAGTAAGAGGACCAAGAGGACAGCTAGTAGGAGGGAGGTTGTCACATTGAAACTCCTTCAGTAAATTTGAAGCAAACTTCTTTTGTGTGAGGGCCACTCCAGTAGGTAATTTGGTAACCTCCATACCCAAAAAATAGTTTAATTCACCAAGGTCCTTAATTTCGAATTTGTTGTCAAGGAAAGCTTTCAAGGCATTAATTTCATCAGGATTATTGCGAGTGACAACAATATCATCTACATAAACAGCGAGTAAAATAATGCAGGATCCTTGCTGTTTACAGAATAATGAATAGTCATTTTTGGAGTGCTGAAAACCAACACTTCTCAATGTGTCAGATAACTTTGCATACCATTACCTCGATGCTTGTTTGAGCCCATATAAGGATTTTTGCAGCTTGCACACAATGTTACTAGAAGAAACAAGCAACCCTTGTGGGGGCTTCATATAGATATCTTCATAAAGGTCTCCATGTAAAAAAGCATTATTGACATCCAGTTGGTAAATAGGTCAATGTTTCTTGACAGCAACAGTAATGAGGCTGCGGATAGTGGTCATTTTTACCACAGGGGAAAAGGTTTCAGTGCAATCCACTTCTTCTTTTTGTGTACACCCTCTAATCACAAGCCTTGCCTTACATCTTTTAATACTACCATCTGCCTTATACTTGATTTTGTAAACCCATTTACAGCTAATAGGCCGTTTTCCTTTAGGTAAAGGAACTAAATCCCAAGTGTGATTGGCTTGAAGGGCCTCAAACTCTTTTTGCATAGCCTCCTGCCATTCTGGCTTTAAGGCTGCTTCTTCATATGAATTAGGTTCTCTGTGAGAGACCAAAGGCTGAGAAAAATCTTTAGACGTGTAAAAAGAAGAGTCAGGAAGAATGGCATTGCAGCAAACAGAGGTTATTGTTTTGGAACACTGAAATGGTTGGGTGTCAGAAGGCTTTGTGAAGACACTGTTGCAGACATATTCATTCAAATAGGAAGGTGTCTTATGTGACCTGTTGGATCTCGTGGCTGGCAGCAAGGAGGGACTAGAGGAAGTGTCTGTTCTTGACAAAGAGGGAGGAGAAGGTTGACCATGAAATTCTGTGGAGACTGGGGCTTGTTGTTCAATATCACAAAAAATGTGAGAGTCATTGGGAGGAAAAATGGAGGAAGAGCCAGTATTGTTGGAGACATGCTGATAAGGCAAAAGTGTTTCATGGAAAACAACATCCCTGGAAGTAAATACTTGATGTGTTTCAAGGTTAAGCAATTTGTAAGCCTTTTGGCCAAAAGGGTACCCCAAAAATATACAAGGAACAGCTCGAGCTTGGAACTTGTCTCTGCCAGCTTTCAGTGTGGAAGCATAACAAAGACTACCAAAAATTTTGAGATGATCATAGCTAGGCTGCTTGCCAAACAAAATGGAAAAAGGACTCATGCCTTTAAGAACCTTAGAAGGAATCCGGTTGATAAGATAAGTAGCAGTGAGGACACATTCCCCCCAGTATTTGATAGGTAATGCAGAATGGAATAAGAGTGCTCTGGCTGTCTCAAGAAGATGCTTATGTTTCCTCTCTACCACTCCATTTTGCTGAGGGGTAGCCACACAGCTAGTTTGATGTACAATCCCTTTTGAGGAAAAAAATTGTGCAACCTCCTTGTTAAGACCAAGCTCAAGTGCATTGTCTGATCTTATAGTTTGAACCTTGGCATTGAATTGAGTAAATACCATCTCTATAAAAGCCTTAATGAGAGGCAGAGCATTGCTTTTGGTAGCTAAAAGATGAGTCCAAGTGGTTCTACTATAGTCATCGACTATAGTTAGAAAATACTTGTAGCCATTGTAAGTTTGCACACGATATGGACCCCATAAATCAATATGAGCAAGTTCAAAAGCATGTGTAGAATGAATTTGACTATGAGGAAAGGGCAACCGGTGTTGTCTAGCTTTGGAACAAATCAAACACTGCTTTATTACATCTTTAGGTACATCTTTGGAAGTCAAATTCAAATTCAACAATTTGGAAAGGGATATGTGACCAAGTCTTGCATGCCAAGTAACAATGTCATGTACATAACCTTTAGCACTACAAGCTGCGCCAGAAGAATTAGGAAGAACATCTTGAATACAGACACTGGAATCAGTAGTAGTTGGTGAAGCAATCTGATTGAGCTGTAGCAAGTAAAGGCCTCCAATTAGTTCACCAAGAACCTGAGGCTTCTTCACTAAAGGGGCCTGCATAATACAATATTTGGGAGTGAAGGTCACATAACTTCCATCCTGATTGCTGAGTCTACTTACTGAGAGCAAATTGTATTTAAAATTTGAAATGTAGAGAACTCCATGGAGAACTAAATCTCTGGTAACTGTCACAGTGCCAAAATGAGTGACAATTTCCTTCTTGCCATTTGGTAAAGTGACTGCAATAGGTTTGATAAGGAAAAGAAATGTAGTAAAAAGCTCCCTGCTGTGACACATGTGGTCACTAGCTCCAGTGTCTATAATCCATATATTGTTCCAATCAACAAGAGAGGATAGTAAGCATAAATTCTGTCTGTGTTTATGTAAAGTTGTACCTGCAAAGCTGGTGAAGGCAGAATGACCAGCCTGAGTAACATCCTGTCCTTCTTTGTTGAGCTGAACATTCTGAAGTAAAGCAATAAGTTGAGAAGATTGCTCTGGTGTCAGCCCTGGAACTGAAATTGCAGTATGCTGATAAGGATGCTGTGCTATAGATGTATTATCAATATCGTGAGTCTGAACTAAGGTAGCAGTTTTTCGTGGGTTCTTGAACTTAAAATTGGGAGGAAATCCATGAAGTTTGTAGCATTTATCCATAGAATGTCCAGGCTTCTTACAATAACTGCAAAGAAGATTAGATTGACCAACTTTTCTTGTTTTTGCTTTATCAAACCTGCTGTAGGTGTTGTCCTGTCTTCCCTCAGTTCTCTCCATTCTTCCTTTATAAGCAAAATTGGGTTTATGTATCTCAACAGCAAGTGAGGCAGAATCTCCAAGAAAATGTCCAGAAGAGCCAATTTCCCTTTGTTTTTCTTCTTGAACCAGCATAGAATAAACTTGACTGATGGAGGGCAGGGGGCTCATCATGAGGATATTTCCTCTGATAGAATTGTAATCATCATTTAGCCCCATGAGGAACTACAACAGCTTTTGATTTTGTTCTCTTTTAAGCATCTTGTCCGCAGAAGAACAAGTACAGACAGGGATTTCATCAAGGTCATCTAACTGATCCCGCAGACTCTTTACTTTGGTAAAGTAAGATGCAATGTCCTCTGCACCCTGATTAACAGTACATATTTCCTTTTTAACCTGATACAGTTTAGCACCATTAATTTGGCCAAACCGTTCTTCCAATTCTACCTACATTTGTCTAGCAGTCTTGGCATATATGATACTGTCAGCAATATTTTTGCTAAGAACATTCAAGATCCAGGACATTACCATATCGTTGCATTTTGTCCACTTCTTGAGATCTGGTGAAGTAAGTGCAGGTCTAGCCAAGCTGCCATCAACAAAATACAGCTTACTTTTGGTAGAAAGAGCAATCGTCATTGCACGCTTCCATGAGCCAAAGCCACTACCATCAAAGACAGTAGAAACCAACAATAGTCCAGGATGATCTGATGGATGTAAGCAATAAGCCTCAGCCAGATCTTCGGCTGAAAGAACAATTTCTGGAATTGGAGTGGACATTCTTGATTGATTGACAATCCAACTACAGAGATGAATAGGAAGAAAGAATAGAAAAGAAATCGAAAATGGGGCAAGTATACCCTGAAACAGAATCAGGAAAGAAGAGAGGAAAAAAAAAATCAAGTAGCCAAGAATGCTTCAATGAACCGATGCTCTGATACCATGTTAACCTTTGGACTCATAGGTGAGAATGGAGAGAGAATGTATATTCATCATTGTTGTATCAATCTATACAGAGGTGAGAATGTATATATACAGAGGAGGAAAATAAGAAACTGACCAAGAAACTAGCCGTCTAACAGAATGAATGAGTTGGCAAAACTAATCATGCTGAGCTGGCTTAACTGTCTAACTAATTACTAACAGACTAACTACTAACAGGCCCAGCCTAAATAAATTTGTACATTCGGGTCCTGAAATTTTTTCCAAAGCCTCAATTTTCCGATGGAATGAGATCAACTAGTTACAAATCCAATATTCATGTCCAACTTCTATCGATCCACTATTTCTCCTGTTGGTGTACCCCTCACCCGCGCTCCAGCCCTTTCAGATCAAAGAACTTTAAAAAAAGAAAAAAAGAAAAGGGACAATTACGCACAGTTTGGCCATTATGACTAATCACGAGAATATGTAGGTTATTTTATGTAGAAATTAACTACTGATTGGACCATGCTCGGCTACTAATGTATATTTTTTTTATACCACTCAACTAAAGTTAGATTTTTAAGATATATATTACAAAATATGATTAGATTCGAAATAAAAAAAGGAAACCCAATTTCAATTAGGCCTATAAATTATACCATATTTTCGTTCTCATAATAGAAATTAAATATGCATGTCACAAAATATACACCATATTAAAATAATCTGTTTTTTAAAGAAAATATTGCACTAATTAATTTGTGCATAGTAATATATTTGTATACAAGTAGCACAACTGATAAAGACACAGTGTCAATTAGTATAAGTAATAAAGTCGTTAAAAATTATTTCGATGGAAAACATGTGGAATATTTATATTCCGTCTAATTAAAACCCCCAAGAAAAAAGAAAAAAAAAAACGTCAACAACCAATGAGAATGCAATTGGGATCCTTCTGTACAACTTAATGTAAGTATCTTTAGTAGGATGATTACCAGGTCATTCCTTGAGGATATAACTTTGAAGTCACATATTCAAATCTTACAATGCAGAAATTCCTCATTTTAACAAGTGCTCAAATTTTTCTATCCATTGACAACTTACTGGATTCATTCAATTATGGGAAGTAAGTTGACGAACAATATAAGTTACCAAAAAAAAAGAGGATTTCTTTTTTTAGGATAGCCATGCAATACAATTAAACCTACAAGTTTGGCTTTTGACTTGCTTTGGGAGGGCAGTAACGTAGCCGGCGACTGTCTATGGCCCCGTTCTTTTTGACGAATAATATGACTTTAGAAGAAGGGGCAAGTAAAGCTTAATCAGCCTGTTTCTTTACAATTTTTGGACGATGCCCACCTCTACACGTTGGCAATTACGGGAAGTAAGTTAGGTATGTAATGTAGAGGATATCACATGCCTTACGTGGTCTTCGTTATCTTGTGATTCAAACTGCTTCAACCCCCCCCCCCAACAAATGTCTTTCGGCTAAATAAACAAATAAGTAAAATCCCTAATTCTATGTGGTCATGCAGATGGTCTTCATCTGATCACAACTGTGTGAGCTTCATCTATTTTCATCCGTGCATGCTTTTTAATAAAGCTAGCTTTGTCAAACGTGTACCTAAAGTAGATGCAAATTCATTTAACATGGTACTAGTACCCAGTGGACATCATTATCTTGACTGCTATTCATTTAGGTATGTACTTTCACGTGTTTAATCTCTTCGGCAATTTTTTCAACGGCTTATATTATTAATGTAACTTTAATTTTGCATATTCGTGGAGGTATCGAATCATAAGAGATTTCGGTTCTGATACTCGAAATTCTGCATTGGTAAAATGATAAATCGTATCCAAACCGAAATTTTTAGGTATCCAAATTTCAGCTACCCGAATATTTCGACTACCCAATAACCCACTTTTTAAAAAAAATTTTCTATTTCGCCTAATCATTTTTTTGTATCCATAATATAATTATTGCTATTTATACTATAAAATATAGTCGTATTGTGTCAAATTGCACTTGATATATATTGTTACACAATATTCCAATAATGGGACAATATTTTACTACCATTCACATTTCAATGACTCCACACATGCATAAAGTATAAGCTTACTAACATCATATTCATGCTCAACCCACCGTCTGTATACAATAAAGTCTTTTAAAGGACCTAGACATCCAAACAACACAATACATCGAAGTTAAAATACTTGTCTTCTTGGGACTTCAGGATATTTGACTTACAAAGTCTATAAATTAAGAAGGGAAAATTAAAAAAACTTTCAAAAAATTTTAAAAAAGATTTTCGGATTTTCGTGTACCTGAACTCTCAAAACGCTCGAACCGTACCTAAGCCAGTAACCCCCCAAAAAAAAATCAGTTCGGTTATCCGAACCAAAATATTCAAAGACTTATATTCTAGACATCCAAATAGCACAATACAACGAAATCAAAATACTTGTCTTCTTGGGACTTGGGGATATTTGACTTATAAAGTCTATAAAGAAGGGGAAATTAAAAAAAGTTTCAAAAAATTTTTAAAAAAAGTTTTGGATTCTCGGGTACCTAAACCCTCAAAACTCTCAAACCGTACCTAAATAAGTAACCCTCGATTATTTCGATTTGGATACCCAAAATTTTGAGTCAGAGAGTAGATTTTGAGTTCAAGTATTGGTTACGGATATTTTTGAATGCTCCTAATCTTAACAGCTATTCATTTAGATACTTTCACGTGTTTAATCTCTTCGGGAATTTTTTTCAAAGGCTTTTATTATTAACGTAACTTTCATTTTGCATATCCATGGAGTTATCTTCATTTTTCAATTAGTTGCCCTCTAATTAGCGATGTGTACTAGTTTCGAATCTCAGAGTTCAGATTAGTTTTGAAGCCAATGCTAACAATTGTCATGCATGCATTTGTCAATTGATCATCTTGATTATTAGCTCAAATAAATATATGATTATCCAATATGGGGTTAGCCCATGATGCCTGTCATTGACAGATAGGAATGATTGTTATGATTTCATGTTAAAACAAAAAATTATAATGGGGTATCTCGTGCAGACTATTTCAAGAAGTTCTACTTTGGTAAATCATAAAGAGAAACATATCCCTTAACCATCAACTATTACTCTTAGTATGAATTCCGCTTATATAAAATTTGGGAAGATCCAAATATAATTGACTTTATTTTATAGGTATCAATACTCATGAAGAGGTTAAGAACCTATCCCTCAACCAATGGTGCAATTTTGGTACCTTACTCTGACAAACGACACCATACTTTAGGTTGACTTCAAATGGAAATAATATGAATGACTTCTTAGGCCTTTCGTATTATTTTAATTTTTGTTAGTTCATTATACATTTCATGAAAGGTGGCTTCATCATTTCATAACTCCGACGACACCCTCATCCAAAGTGAGGTACACAAAGTTACGTCAGCAAAGAAGAGGTTATGTTTGTGGGTTTTCGTAATAGAAGGTCCTAATAATAGTCGTCAAAAACTCGAGAGTACCTCCTTGTACCTCTTGCAGGTTAAAATTAGGTCAATTTACTTTGAATTAGGTTATTTTAGTCTTGATTATAATATTCAAAAATTTAATTTATTTAAATAATTTAAAATTCAAAGAGTGAGGTTTTGAAATGTCACCATGATGTCTCATTAAGGAATACACAAGAATTAGGAATTCAAAAAGAGATTGTATTAGATACTGTATTAATTGACTATGATTAAATTTCAACTTAAGTAGTATTTGATTGGGGGGAAAATAATTTTCTCAGAAAATAATTTTTCGATTTTCTATTATTTGGTACAATTAATAAAGGATGAAAAATTATTTTCTAAGGAAAATAATTTCTCCCCAAATGCAGGAAAATGACTTCTTTTTTAAGAAGATAGAAAGTTGATTTTTCTCATTCAACTCTTTAATAATAAGGTCAGCTAAAATTTTAATGTAAAATTCGATTTTAACAGTTAGAACAAAACATGACCATTCGATGGAAAAGATTAAAATCAACTCACATCTAAGGCAGTGTTTGGTTGTGGAAAAAATTATTTTTTCGAATACTGGTTTTCCAATTGTCTGTTGTTTGGCACAATAAATGATGGAAAACTATTTTCTAAGGAAAATGATTTTTCCCCTAATGGAGTAAAATGATTTTCTTTTTAAGAAGATAGGAAGTTACTTTTCTTTTTTCAACTCTTAGATGATACGATTAGCTAAAATATAGGTGCAAAATTTGATTTTGATAGTTTGGATCGAAACTTGACTATCCGATAAAAAATATTAAAATAAACTCAAATCTAAATTTTCAGTTTAAATTTCTTTCTTTGATCAACATTTATTTCCACCACAACAATTTAATTGACATTTTTTACCACTAAAACAATTCAGTCACTCGCCACTAAAACAATTTCAACAGTTTGGATTTAAAATATATTAAAATATGCTCTAATTCAGATTTTGAGCTTAATATTCTTTCATTTGGCCAATATTTTTCTCCACAATGACAATTCAATTGATATTTTTCGTCCCTTAAATAGTACAATTAATATTTTTTACCACTAAAATAATTTCAATAGCTAAGATCGAAACTTGATTGTCGGATAGAAAAGATTAAAAATAGGCTCAAATCCAGATTTTGAGCACGATATTTCTTCATTTGATCAACATTTTTGTCTACTACGATAATTCAATCGATATTTTTTACTACTTAAATAATTCAATTGATATTTTTCGTTACTAAAATAATTTCAATAGTTTAGATTAAAACTTGATTATCCGAGAGAAAGTATTTGAAAAAAAAACTCAAATATGAATTTTAAGCTCAAAATTTATTCAATTGGCCAATATTTATCTCAACTGCGACAATTCAGCCAATATTTTTTGCCATTTAAATAATTCAGTTGATGTTTTCCTCTTTTTCATGGAAAATAATTTATTTTGTACCAAACAATGGAAAATATGATATGAAAATCAATTTTTCTTGGAAAACTTTTTTCCACAGAAAATGATTTTTCGAGAAAATTATTTTCCTTCTAGCAAAACACTATCTAAATTTTCAACCCAAATTTCTTTCATTTGATCGACATTTATCTCCACCACTATAATTTAATCGGCATCTTTTGCCACTAAAACAATTCAGTCAACTTGCCGCTAAAATAATTTCAACGGTTTGGATCAAAACTTGATCATCAAATAGAAAATATTAAAATATGCTCAAATTCAGATTTTGAGCTTGATATTCTTTCATTTCGTCAATATTTTTTTCCACAACGACAATTAATTGATATTTTTCGCCTCTTACATATTGCAATGAATATTTTCACCACTAGAACAATTTTAGTAGTTTGGATTGAAACTTGATCATCGGATAGGAAAGATTAAAACATGCTCAAATCTAGATATTGAACACGACATTTCTTCATTTGGTTAATATTTTTCTCCGCCACGACAATTCAATTAATATTTTTCACCACTTAAATAATTCAGTTGATGTTTTTTGTCACTAAGACAATTTAAACAGTTTAGACCAAAACTTAATTATCTGCTATGAAATATTGAAAAAAGCTCAAATATGAATTTTAAGCTCAAAATTCCTTCATTTGATCAATATTTGTCTCTACCATGACTGTTTAATTAATATTTTTACTATTTAAATAATTCAGTTGATGTGTTACTCTTTTCATGAAAATGATTTATCTTGGATCAAATAATGAAAAATGTGACATGAAAATCAATTTTTCTTGGAAAATCATTTTCCACAGAAAATCATTTTCCAGAAAATCATTTTCCTTCCGATCAAACACTACCTAATTGGACTACATGAAGATTTGAAGATGCCCCTAAGCATAAATTTGTTACCCTTAACCATTAACTTAATCATATTCCTTTGAAGCTAGCTATATGCTCATTTATGAGCAGACCCCTCACCAGTGACAACTAAACTTTGCCACCCATATGTTGAAGCACACAATTGAAAATAAACAAAAGATTTCAAAGATAGGTTGGGTAAACGCAATATTAGAAGCCGCAAAAACGTAAACACACAATTCAAAAGTTAATTAGTGTAAAACCGTCTCTCTGTAGGGAAAAGGCGGTGAGTTCTCAAATGTAAACACACACACACACACACACACACACACACACACACACATATATATATATATATATCTATCTCTCTATCTCTCTATCTATATATATTCACACACACACGCACACATATATATTCACATATATATATGTACACACACACACACATACACACACACACACACACACACACACACACATGCACATATATATATATATATATATATATATATATATATATATATATATATATATATATATATATATATATATATATATATATATATATATATATATCTACACACACAAGAAACCTAGATAGGTATTCTATTGAGATGACACACAAAAGGGGGGAGAGGGGATCCCCTTATCTGAGTCCTTTTCCTCCTTCAAATCTCTCACTATCTTGACCATTGAGATGGATTGAGAAGTTAACTGATGTCACACAAGTAAGGACCCATCTAGTGAATGTTAGTGGGAATTCAAAGCTGTGAGGATCTCCTTGAGGAAACCCCAGTGAATGAAATCAAAAGCTTTTTGTAGGCCTATCTTTAGGATACATCTAAGAGAGATGTACCTTCTTTGATAGCCCCTAGCTAAATCTTGGCATATAAGCACATTATAAAGTAGTTCTCTACCTCTCACACAGGCCCCTTGACTTTGATCTATCAAATTGGGTAGCATTTCTTTTATCCTCTGGCATAGGAGCTTAGAGATTGCTTTATATATAACATTACAGCAGGATACTGGTCTAAACTGTGATGCACTTTGTGGGTTAGGCACTTTTGGTAGCACAATGAGTCTTGCCGCACGTATATACCCAGGAATGTTTCCTATGGTGAAGAATTCCTTTACTGCAGAACACATCAAAGAGCCTATTTTCTGCCATCTTACTTTACAAAAGCCACTGCTGAAACCATCTAGTCCAGTGGACTTTATATTTGGGATTGAAAAAATGGCTTCCTTTATCTCCTGGTCAGTGAAGTCCTTGCACATGACTATTTGTTGTTCCTTGGTTAATATTGGCCCTTGCTCCATTACCTCTAAGTTGATCTCTTTTCTTGTATTATGCTGTTGTCCAAGAAGAGACTTGTCATAAGTAATCATGATCTGCCCAACCTTGTCAAACCCCTCCACCATATTCCCTTCTGCATCCTGTATAGTATAGATGCATGATGCTAATTTCCTTTGCTTGGATTTTGCAAAAAATGCCCTTGTATTGTCATCACCATATTTAATCCACTCCATGTTACTTTACTGATGCATAAGTTTCAGGCTAGAGGATCGTTTATCTATATATCTTGCTCTAGATTCTTTCTCAGCCTGAATGAGACTAGTACTCTCAGGGTCATTTTAGGGTTCTTATTGAATTCTGGTAAGGTCCCCCCTTGCCTTGTCTTGTTGAGCTCTTAGGTCTGCAAAATTCTCCCTATTGATTTGCTTAAAAGTGTCCTTAGTTGTGCCAGGACTTTCCTTAATTGTAACACAGGATGGATTGTTATGGAAGGGATAACTAAGTCCACTATCTTATTAGAGTCCTCATGTTTACTCCACATCTCACAAAACTGGAACCTGCTCCTCGGTCTGGGAGAGGATGGGAAATGCACTAACATTGAAGTATGATATGATAATCCATTAGCTTAGTAGTGATGTTGTGTAAAGTCAAATACCTCATACTAATGAATATTTATCAGAGCCCTTTCTAATCTACTCCCATATTGTTTTGTTTGTCCAAGGGTAGTATGCTCCATTCCATCTCATTTCCTGTAGCTTACTTTGTTCAATGAAATTCTGCCATCTCTCTTAGCTTAGTATCTTATAGCACATTCTCCTATTATGCACC
>JAKOGI010000154.1:540000-547500 GCA_029747015.1 Carnegiea gigantea
GGGTCTCATAAGTGCTCTAGAGAGGCAGCCTAAGTCTCTCATAGAAGGCGGCCAGACCTTCACACTTGCGTAGGTAATTCCATCGAGTTTATCTCAACATAGACCACCATGACTATGGCTATGGAATTATTAAGAGCACAATATAGCTCAACCTTACAATCATCAAACAGTGAATTCATTAGGTGCTTCTCACTAGCAATCCCCACAATGGGTATGAATCCATTAAGAGCATAAGCTTAACCTCTAAGCACTACCACACGCTATAGGAATAGGGATGTAGTGTATCTTGAAGATTAGTATGGTTTCGTTTGACCACTAATGGGTATCCACCATACCACTTCAAGCCATAGGCTTAAGTCCCATTCCCCTTAATGTTTCAAGCACTACTCGCCTTGTCAATCCTTTAGTGAGGGCATCCGCCAGATTCTTCTCAGATCTCACATACTGTAGGGATATGACACTATGTTTCAGCAATTGTTTCACCGTACTGTATCTAATACGAATGTGTCTCCTCTTTCCATTATAGACACTGTTGTCTGCCACTCTTATTGCCGCCTGCGAGTCACAATGTAGGGAAATAGGTGTCTCCTGTTTTCCCCATATTGGCACGTCTGCTAATAGACCCGTAAGTCATTCTGCTTCCTGACCTGTCAGCTCAAGAACAATAAATTCAGATTACATAGTAGGGCGGGCTATACAAGTCTGTTTCGCAGAATTCCATGAAATAGCCCCTTCACCTAAAGTAAATACATAACCACTAGTAGAACTAACTTCATCATTATCAGAAACCCAATTTGCATCACAATATCCTTCTAACACAGCAAGAAATTCGTTAAAGTGTAAACACCAATCAATAGCACCCCTAAGATACTTAAGCAAATGAAGAAGTGCATTCCAATGTTCTTAGCTAGGGTTATGTGTATAGCGACTTAACCTATTAACTGCATAGACAATGTCAGGACGAGTAAAATTTACGAGAAATATTACACTTCCTATAATTTTAGCATACTCAGTTTGAGACACACTAGGTCCTTTGTTCTTTTTCAAATGTATGCTATCATAAGGGTTTTCACAGGTGTTACATCAAAACAGTCAAGTTTCTTTAACACCTCTTCAATGTAATGTGACTGACATAATGAAAAACCAGTGTTGGTTTTCCATATCTTAATCCCTAAGATCACATCTACTTCTCCCATGTCTTTCATTTCAAAAAGAGAAGACAACAACTTTTTAGTCTCATTAACAACAAGCAAATTTGTGCCAAAAATCAGCATATCATCAATATAAAGACATATAAGTACACAATCTGATCCAATCATTTTTGAATATACATATGAATCAGACAAATTTACAGCAAAGCCATATTGAACTAAAGAGCTATCAAACTTTTCATACCACTATTTAGGAGCCTACTTTAGACCGTAAAGGGACTTTCTTCGTCTACACACCTTGTTCTCCTGACCAGGTACCTCACAACCCTGAGGTTGGGTCATGTAAATTTCTTCCTCTAAGTTACCATTAAGAAACGCTGTTTTGACATCCATTTGATGTATAACAAGATCAAAGATTACAACTAAGGCAATTAAAGTTCTAATGGTGGCTATTTTGATCACAGGAGAGTACGTGTCAAAATAATCTAATCCCTTTTTCTGGTCAAAGCCCCTAATAACCTCTTTGGCCTTATATGTGTCAATTGAACCATCAGACTTCAGCTTCTTTTTGAAGATCCACTTACTGCGAATTGGTCTACAGCCCTTAGGCAGGTCAGTCAATTCCCATGTTTTATTTGACTCGAGAGAATCTGTTTTACTCTTAATAGCTTCTCTCCAGAAGGTAGCATCTATAGACCTTATAGCCTCTTGATAGGTTTTGGGATCTACCTCAATCAAGAAAATAGACACCAGTTCTTCGGTTATCACATCAATATCCAAGTTGTTGAAGGTTTCTACTAGGAAAGCAATGACAAAGTCAGGTCCGAAATTGGTTGCAGTTCTATGTCTCTTACTTCTTCTAGGTTCAGTCACTACGACTCTAGCATCAGAACTAGAAGCAGGCAATTTCATAGTTTTAGGCACAGCATCCGATAGCACATTAGGAACTTTCTTTTTCAAAGGAAAAACATGCTCAAAGAATTCTGCATCTCTATATTCAGAAATAGAATAATCACTTAATAACATGAATCCATAAGTAGCACTGTTTTGAGCATACCCAATAAACACGGCATCAAAGGTCATGGGGCCTATGTTGGTACGTTTATGACTAGGTGAAGCAACCTTAGCCAAATATCCCCACACTTTCAAATAATTCAAATTAGTAGCATACCCTTTCCACAGTTCACATGGGGTCTAGTCTAACCTTTTGTGAGGGACTCTATTGAGGATAGAACAAGCAATTAATACAGCCTCCCCTCACATATTATCAGATAACCCAGAGCTAACAAGCATAGCATTCATCATTTCTTTAAGGGTACGATTTTTTCGTTCAACTATGCCATTTAGTTGAGGGGTATAAGGAGCACTAGTCTCAGTATAATACAATTTTTCTCATAGAAAATAGTTAGGGAGTTGGTATCATATTCCCCCCCTCTGTCAGACATAAGTCTCTTTATTTTTCGGTCTAACTGATTTTCAACCTCTGCTTTGTATTTTAAAAACATTTCTTCAGCCTCATCTTTAGACTTAAGGAGGTAAACTTTGGTATATCTAGAGTAGTTATCTACAAAAGTAACATACCATTTCTTTCTTCCCTTACTTACTGTGTTCTTAAAGTCTGCTAAGTCTGAATGCACAAGTTCAAGCAGCTCGGTATTTCTAGTTGTTATGGACTTGAATGGTTTTTTAGCAAATTTTACTTTAACACAAACATCACATTTCAAACATTTTTCTGTGATAATGTTAGGAATTAAACTCATGTTCCTTAGTTGGTTTATCGAAGCATAATTCATATGACCAAGTTTTCCATACCACAAGTCCATAAACTCATCGATATAGGCAGAAGAAGAAGCATTTCCATTAGCGGCATCAGAAGCAACATTCAGAATAAAGAGCCTCCCACTACGATAACCCTTCCCAACAAAAACCCCCTTGTGAAGAATAACAATTTTTCCAGCTTTTTAGTTCACCTCAAAATCAGCAATATCAAGAAGACTACTGGAAACTACGTTTCTACGAGGGGAAGGTACATACAGCACATTGTTTAAGCATAGAGATTTTCCAGAAGTAAATTTAAGGAGTACTTTCCCTTTATCCATAACTCCAGCAGTGGCAGCATTGCCCACATAGGCATGTTAGCAATCAGGAGCATCTTCGAAGTCATGCATCAGATCCTTGTTGACACAAGAATAACATATTACTCTAGTATCCAAAATCTACTTCGTGGAGTTTGACACCAGGTTGACCTCCAGTGTTTTTGCACATAAGATCTCGGTGTCTTCAGTCAGATTGGCTTGTGCAGCAATTTGTTTGGTAGGCTTCTAGTTTGTGTGACTGGCTCCTTTGCGAAGGTTGCACTGATATGCTTTGTGGCCTGGTTTGCCACAAACGTAACAGACAACTTCTACTTCTGGATCTTGCTGTTTGTTCTTTTCAACTGGTTCTGATGTTCGGATTGCTTTTGATCCTTCTTATTTTTCCCTTTGAACCTGTCTTTGTTTAAAGGCATAGAAGATTCAACAAAGTTAGCTTCAGATGAATTCAGGGACCGGGAAGACATCTCATCTTTTAGCCGATTTACCTATTCGGTCCTCATATGACTGATTAGTTCTTGCTGGGCTAGATCCTTCTTCTTGTGCTTTAGGTGATTTCTGTAGTCACTCCAAGATGGTGGGAATTTCTTGATCAAAACATTTGCTTGCAGAATTTCGCACATCTTCACGCCTTCGTTCAGCACCTCAGGACATAGGTTCTCATAGGCATGAACTTGTTCCATAATCGGTTTGTCATCTACGATCTGGAACTGCAGCCATTTGCCAACGATGTACTTTCTTTTTCTAGAATCGTCTGAAACATATTTGGCCTCCAGTTTGTTCCATATGATCTTCGCAGATTTGAAGTTCACAAATAGATCAAACAGAGGGTTTGACATGTTGTTCAGTAAGTAACTTCGAGCTAGTTTATTGTCCTTTTCCAGTTTCTTCTTAGCAATCTCATCAAGTGGAATGACAGGCATCTTCGGGGCAGTTGGAGTAGAGAGAGAGCTCTTAGTATCAGTAAACTGAGAAGTGTTGTCTCCGTCAAGATGTTCAGAGGATAAAACATAATCAATCTCAAGTTGTTCGAAGCATAGGAGTAATTTCTAGGACCAATGTTTGTAGTTAGTTCCATCGAGGGGCTCAATTTTGTAGAGTTCTGGGAGATTTTTCCGGAATGATGCAGCCATTCCAGAGTTAATTGCTTTTAAATTGTTAGAAGAATAAGAAGAACAATGGCTGGCAAACAATTGGACAGACTGAGTCGTAGATAAACCACTGCCTTGAAAGCAATTACGGCTTGACTACAGTGTAAATCGATACAGCCGGTTGCTCTCCAAGATTAACACAAAACTCTTGAACGTGTGCACTTTGCAGCCAAGAGTTTAGAATATGCAGTATGTAACCCAGAACACAGAGAAGAAGAAGAGAGGAGAGAAGTGTGAGAACAGGTGTGTGGAGCCATGCTGCTAAGGCCTCTATTTATATGGGGAAAATGTCTGTTACAAGACCATTAAAATGGCATAAAAAGAGGCAGAATATATGGCCATTAAAAAGGCGAAGAATGAGGCAGAAGATCTGGCAGCATTCAAGGTGAAAAGAAAGATCATGAAGACTATAGCGGTAGCGAGTGATTCACGGAGGATTTTAGCACAATCTGTTACAAAAATGTTAAACAAATTTCTCCCAAAAAAAAAAGGCTAGGCCCGTGGCCCGCGCTCAGCCGGGCCAAACAGGCGGGCGATGACGCCGCACGTGCGTGGTGGCCCTATACACCCTCAACCCCATAAAGCATGGTTTAAAGTTATTCAACATGGGCAATGAGAATGGGATATATGAACCCCTCAAAACACCACCCAAAAGTTCCATGTGGGACAAATGTGAGAGAGAGAAAAGGGAAGAAAAGCTACCTTGTTGCCATTACTCTAACAATATATATATATATATATATATATATATATATATATAATGTATTGTGTGTGTGTGTGTATATATATATATACGTATGTATGTATGTGTGTGTGTATAATATATATTATATATTTGTGTGTGTGTGTGCGCGCCCCTGCGCGTGTGTGTATATATATATATGTGTGTGTGTTTGTGTGTCTGTGTATATACTACATACATATACATATATATATATTATATATATATATATATATATTATATATATATATATATATATCTATGTATATATTATATACATATATGTACATATACACATACATATACATATATATATATATATACACACACAACACACACACACACACATACATACATATATATATGTATATATATATATATATATATATATATATCTATATATAATATATATATATATCTATATATCTACTATGTTCTATATATATATAATATATATATATATATATATATATCTATATATATATATAACATACAACATATTTGTAATATACATATATAATATATGTGTATATATATATATTATATATATATATTATATATATATATATCTATATAATAATGTATATATATGTACATACATATATACGTATATATACATATATGTATGTATGTGTGTGTGGTGTGTGTGTGGTATATATATATATATATATATATATATATATGTACATACATATATATACGTATATATACATATATGTATGTATGTGGTTGTGTGTGTGTGTGTGTGTTGTGTATATTATATATATATATATATATATATATATATATTATATATATATATATTATATATATATATATATATAATATATAAAGGATTTTATGGGCATACTTAAGTCTTGAAAAATGTAGGTGGTGTATGATACAACTCGGTCTTCATAAGGAGTACATGATTTCAATGATTTTAGAAATATTACAATGTGAAACCAATGATAGAATTGGGTAATAATTCTTTGTTAGTGAAAATAAAAAAAGAAAATATGATGTGGCTTGAATAAATAAATCTCTAAATACCAAAAACTTTAATAATATAAGCTTTAAGATGATCAAGGGTCATACAGTAAGTAAAGTCAGCAAAACTAAAGGGCTAATTCCAGCTCAGAAACCAGTAGCAAGAAAAGAAAGATTGTTTTTAGTTTTGTAGCATATCACATATTAACTGCAGGGTAGGTAGTTCTGAATGCTCGCTAAAAAAATTTGGGAACTGAAATCAGAACTAATCAGACCCATTCTGGTTCTAATTTTGGTTTCTGGGCACCTATTAAGGCTTAACAACGAGCTTATTAAATTTTTCATTCTTTTTTCTTTTTTCTGGCGGGGATGTTTGATAAGCCTAAGTCCAAAATTTAAGGTTCAAAATTAGTAGCCTGCAATGCTCTATAGAGGTGTTATTGCAAAATTATTTATAAAAAAATAAAAAAAATGGATACTCCTAACAAAGTTAACACAATTTACAATTACAAAAAATTACAAATTCTGTGTTAATTAACAATCTAATAATACTCTAATGTCCAAATTAAGATCACTCTAAAAAAGGCTCTTACAAGTATGAAAGATCAAAAATGATTTGCTAAAAACTAGTTCCCGATTCTGACTTCGGGAATTACTTTGGGAACTCGACTCGGGCCGACTCCTTATTCTAGGGAACCAAAATTGGAACTGTTTGACATTTTACGGTTCGGTTTCAAGTACTCAAAAATCATGCTCACCCATACTTAAATGGTCAACTCAGATAATAGGAACATAAAGGGCAAACATCCATAAGACTAATAATCAATAGTTCATGTTTGTAACATTGCTTGACGATGATTAGCCGCACACAAATGAGACCGTACAACTCTTTGTAGGAAATAAGAAGGCCCACCTTAGGTCATACGGTGTAGAAACCAATGTAAATCGTACATGAATTGTTTAATATTGAAATCCAAATCGGGAATGACAATATCCTTAGGCAGGTCAGTTAATTCCCATGTTTTGTTTGACTCGAGAGAATCTATTTCACTCTTAATAGCTTCTCTCTAGAAGGTAGCTTCTATAGACCTTATAGCCTCTTGATAGGCTTTGGGATCTGCCTCAATCAAGAAAATAGACACCAATTCTTCGGTTATCACATCAATATCCAATTTGTTGAAGGTTTCTACTAGGAAAGCAGTGACAAAGTCAAGTCTAAAATTGGTTTTAGTTCCACATCTCTTGCTTCTTATAGGTTCAGTCACTACGACACTAGCATCAGAACTAGAAGCAGACAATTTCACAGTTTTAGGCACAGCATCCGATAGCACATTAGGCACTTTCTTTTTCAAAGGAAAAACATACTCAAAGAATTTTGCATCTCTATATTTAGAAACAGAATAATCACTCAATGA